>JAVQKG010404367.1:0-30008 GCA_036025885.1 Hypseleotris bucephala | reverse complement strand
TAACATGAACCTAATTGTTTATAAACATGTGTTACTGTTTTGTTAATAATTAGTTCATCTTTGTTAATAATTAGTTCATCATTAACTAGTGTGTTATAGATGCTTTATAGACATACCTTAATATAAAGCGTTACCAAAGTACTAACTGGGCTACACTGGGCGTGTTGTGTATTCTAAGTTTCTAAGTATAGTGAAACTGTGAAAACATACAAAGCTTGAGAATTAATATTTGTGTATAAAGTGTCTTGTGTGTCATGTCTATTTTACCATTGGATCTCTCCAGGTACTTTAGGTTTCCCCCAACACTCACAGACTTTCATAGCATAATTGGTAACTCTAATCATAGTGAGTGAATGTGACAGTGAAAGATGTACAGCTGCACACCTGCAGTTGCTGCTCAGTTCCAGGCATCCTCAACACTGAACAAGAAAAACAGAAACAAAACACTGAGTTAATATTTTAGTGTTTTCAAGCCTACATCATGTATTTTAACCATATACTTTAACACCATAGGGTACTTGTTAAATAATTGTTACCTTACTCAGGATTCCTGTTGTGTTCACATTATACTGTAATGTGTTCTTGTTAGTGTCTATAATGATCTGCTAATACTCTCTTCAGCTTTACCAGAGTGAGTGAGCTGGTCCACACACACACACAGGGGGGCTGCTGTGAGTGGATTAATTGCTGTATTAATATTGATGAAGGTTGTCTTTCACTGACCTGTTGTGGCTTCACGCAGCTCCACAAAAACACATGATCTCACATAATGTTTACACCGTGCTGGAATAAACCCTTAATATAGTGATAAAAACAGCTGGGATTCTGACCTATTTCTGTGTGAATTCATGCTGCAGTCACTAACTATATGGCACATACAATATAGAGCCATCTGAGTGCCTTATTACACCCAGCTGGTACCTTATTTCAGCTGTCCCTCCCTTGTATTTATGCTTCAGTAGTAGTGGTCTTTTTTTCTTGCTTTATTCTAGGGCTGGCTGTGATATGACAGGGAAGTCATCACTGTATTTTCTCACAATAATGATCATGTCTTCAATGGTAACACATTTGTTCCTTTTTGGACAGTTGGGGAATCTAAATTGCCCCCAGTGAAATAAAGTAAATAAAAGTGAGGATGATTAGTTGTCCGTCTGTGTGTTTGTCTTTTTGTCAGCCCTGTAATGAGATAGTCACTGTTATTCAATACAAAATGGTATATCACCCAGCCCTTCTTTATTCTGTGTGTGTCCTCTAACTTGTTATCTACTCTTGTTGGATAATCTGCCCTTCTTGCCCCCTCTGCCTCCATATAACTACCTCCCACTTTTGCCCCATGATCTCTCTTTGACACACTTGGCGACTTCAGCATCTTCCTTGCTCCCAGCTACTTCCCTGCCTCACCTCTGCTGCTATCGCCTACCTCCACTTATACACAGTGAAACACCCTTCCCCCATTTACCACCACTGATAACATTCACCAGAACAGGCATTATAAAGGTATAGGACTATATGTGCAGGTTATACACAGAGAAGATAAACAGGTGATATTTTATAACTATGTTCAATACAGTATGGGGATATGTAATAATACAATATGATGTGATATTCAAAAGGGTTGGGTGTAAATCTAACTTTATTTAATGAGATCCAGGTCTGAACAAGGTCTAAACCTGGTCTAAGCTAGGTCTCTAAATAGAACAAAACCAGGTACTATTCATCTCCATACCAGGACAAAAAAATAATTAATACAGTGCAGTACGTTTTGTTTTTTTTACAATAAAGCAGGCGGCAGTGGCGCAGTGGGTAAGCTCTCGCTCGGGCGGGGATTTGAACCAGCGACCCTCTGGTTGCAGGTTCGAATTCCCGCCCGAGCGCATACTGTTGTTGTATCCCTGGCACTTAACCCGCATTGACTTAGAATGTGACAGTGTTCAGTGGTGGTCAGAGGGGCCATAAAGGCAAACTGGCAGCCACGCTTCTGTCAGTGTGCCTCAGGGCAGCTGTGGCTACATAAGTAGTGTACCACCACCACCACCAGTGTATGGAGTGGAGTGAATGAATAATACAATTGTAAATTGTCTTTGAGTGGCCAGAAAAATCCTATATAAAATATATGCATTATTATTAAAGAAATTGCATTTGTTGCAATTACAGTAACAATCATTTTTTGATATATTGTGTAGCCAAATTTCAGCTTTCACCTTTTTCATACCCTCACCTGTCTGTTTTATCTCTTACTACAGTATAGCATGTTTCTCACCACGGCTCCGCCCCTGCGCCGAGGTAGCACGCCCCTACCTGTCAAACACCAGCTGCGGAGAGAAGAGGCTGTGTCCGAGGATTGTGATTGGATTCCGGGTTTGGAGGAGCCTGCCACGTTGCCTATTACTGAAACAGCAGTGCCTCGGGAGGAGTCATTCGGCCAAACGGCAGCTGCCCAGTTCACTTACCACAGCCACGGCGGGGCACTGCGGATAGTTCTACTGGGACAAAACGGCGTGGGCAAATCATCGCTGGCCTTATCCTTGGCGGGACAGTCGGATAGATCACTCTCCATAGACTCTGAGACACAAGCATGCGGTAATGGCCCGCAATGGGAGTTACTCAGTTTGACAGCACATGCACATTTGGGGAAGCTTCTTTAGGGCACATAATCTTTCATTGTTATATTTGTCATAAAGTAATATCTACTAGTCTCATTCCAAGAAACTCTGGAGCCTTGCTTTCACTTTGGACCTAGAATGAGACCAATTTCCACATCAATCAGCAAATTATAATTTCTCCTTTGCCCATTTTTGATCTGTCCAGAAAGTTTCATTTAAAGGCCCTAGTTGTTTTTTGTTTTTGGCTGGCTCAGGTTTGATAGTAAATACTGTATAAAAATGCAATTGTGTTCTGATTTGGAGGTGACCAGCAGTACTTAAGTGATCTCATTGTAAATCAATGTATTGAATAATTTATTCGGTTAAAAAGTAACCAAACCAAAAAAACAGAATCTTCTTTGTCTCGTGTTAATTGTTTATTTCTAATGAAAAAATTTAAAGTAAAACCCTGAGACTGAGGACCGTCTTTCTTTTTGATCATAAAACATAAATGCAGAGTTAGCCTATACATGATCACATTATGTTTTCAATGCTCATGCTTTCATTCACATTTAGACCAGGAAGCATGCTTTATTTAACAATGTGCTGCTGGTTTATTCTCAGAAACGCAGTGTGACTGAATGTAGGGGAATGCTCTTCGACACCTTTTTCTATTATCACCTCCATATCAATTCGAGACAGTTAGAAGCATCTGTTTTAGAGCGACATCAGCGACACGGGTGAGACAACACCTGCTGCCATTAAAACTGAGCTTCACTAGTAAGATACAAAAATAGCACAGATGTTAGCTTACTTCTTGAGTTTCCTTGCTATACTGATGTTCAGATTTGGCACATCTGAGATCTTGATACTCATATACAGTGACAGTAAGCCACCATTTTCTACAACTCTTTTATTCCACTATTCACAGTTTCTTGGACAAACCCAATGCAAGATTTGTTTTCTACATTAGCACTTCATTTCTTAGGCATGTCTTTTATCAGCAAAATAAAATAGCTAACATTCTTCAAGATTCAGTATTTATTTTTTTGTTTTTTATTGCCGTAAAGACTTAATTTGTTTAGTGCAGTTAGTGCGCATACAGAGATTTTCATTCATCATACTAGCATATGACACATGTCGCAAGACAATGACACAACTAAAACACTGGTTTAAAGAGCAAGTTAAGTAGGTGGACAGCACAGGAATATGTACTTTTTTGGAATATAGAAGTTCTTCTTTTAATGCTCTTAATTGAAAAAACTATTTGCTATTCACAAGGTAGAACTAATTTCCAGCTGCAATTATCCTAAGGCAGTTTTTATTTTCACCACAAGGCATATTTTCACAGGCCTGGAGTAAATTGTAGCATCACATATGAAGCCACTATTATAGATTGTGACCGTCATGCTCTTGGTAACATTATCTTTGTATGTGTGCAGGTGAAGGATACGAGTGCTCAGTTACCATTGACGATGAAGACAGCAAAGTCATTGTTTATGACAATTGGAAACAGGTGAGAGAGAATGTGCATTTTTGTTTTGTTGTTCATTCACAAGTTAACTATAATATTATCCCTGTATATTTGTGGTTAAATATTTAAGAGAGAGACAAAAGTCCAACCAGCAGCAAAACAAAGTAGAAATTATGCATATAAAAAGGAAGTTGTTTTAAAAAATCTAATAAGGGATCATAGTAGACTATATAGGAACTTGCTATATATACACTGTTCTTGAAAGGTATTACACAATCCTACTTTTGGCTCTTTAATTCCTTTGACAAAAAAGTATGCATTCAAAACAGTCTTTTGCTCTGTGTCCGCTGCTGGGACACAGACGCAGCTGTTCCTACTGTTTTCTATCATGTCTTTTTATTGAACAAAGTAGAAAACACTCTTAGCCTTTTCATGTTCATGTTCAAATCAGTAATAGGAAAAGAAATTCCAGTGAGGCACAAAAGTGTGTTATGCATCGTCAGTCCTTTGAGCTGAATGAGAATGAGTTAATACCAGAGATGGCAGTCATTTTTGAGCTTGAGAAATGTGTGCTGCAGCTGGCACTGAACTGGAACATTACAGCCCCAGCCCCATACTGTGACACTGTGGGCTCTCTGAAAAATCAAAAACATGTAGTCCGGAAATTCTGTGTGCACCAATCTTAATTAGTGTGAAGGACGGCTCATTCTTACCCATGCATCCCACTCCAGCTGTCTGTCCACTTCAGGGGGCTGCCCCACGAGGTTAAATTATTCACACACACTTCTATTTAGCTCAAGGGAACTCCACTGAAAGCCCAGCCCTTGACTTTTTGTGGATGCTCTTGCCTCACTCTTCCGACTCACTGCGTGTGTTTCCTGCAGCCTTTTCACATGGCCCTGTCCCTTCATGTGCTTCTGTCTCTATTACAACCCTCCATTCACTGACCCCTTTTTGCAGCAGTTAAATCTCTCTCTGAGTTAATTACATTTGTTATTCTGTGCATGCTAATACAAGGCTAATGCCCTCCCTTGTAATACCATGCACATAAGTAACAGACGCAGGCCAGCAGGAGGCTTGGATGTACTCCAGAGCTGTTAGCAGTAGTGATGAGAGAGGAGGTTACCAGATGACTGGATACAAATCCTCTGCATTATATTTGTGTCTCTTTTCGGTGCCCACACACATTCATACTAAGGTAAACATCTCTGAAAACATCAATGACATCTGTGTGACCTGCAGCATGACACTGGCTTTGGTCTTGAAACAAGCCCACATTAACTGGCAGCTCCTTTGGTCCCCAGAGGTAGGGCTTCTGGCCTTGTAGTGAGCTGTATGTATTCTCTACGGGGCACCCTAACCTACCCCCAAGTTACCATAGCAACCTGCACAGACAAGCACACACCGTCACATGCAGGACGACGTAATCAGTCACACAAATCACTGTCCAATACTGCTGGCATCTTCTCTGTCATCAATCTATCTAGAGGCTTATCAAGTCATAGTAATGCAAACAGCTGAAACATATGAAAGATTGTTAGCTCATACCTATGCATGCATCTCTTGTGCTCAATTATGGCTAATACCCTGTTACCTGGTTAGTCACATGTTTCACATTGTTGTTTCTACGTCTGATGCCAGTTGTCACAGTTAAATCCTGATTGTATTTCCTTAAGTTTCAAAGAATAATGCATGACAACAGCCTGAACTGTGTGTTGAATGTTCTGCTTCAGGTGTATAGCAGCATGAGCGTATTGTAATATTGAGCCACACCAGTGCACATGCTACCACTGGCTCCCAGGGCTGGGAGTCTGCTCATCCAGACGCTGAGATGTTGTAAGTGTTGTTGACGTCATGGGGAAGGGTAGTTTAAATAAGTCATCTGTGTTCCCAGAATAGAAACACTAGCACACTTGGCCTTGACCTCATCTACTGTGCAGTCCAAAGCCCCAAGACCAGCATCAATGTTGTGATGTATCTTGTTTGAATACTAGTGCTGTTTAGGAGATTGAGGTCACTGAGGACCGGAGGGGCTCGCTCACCCCTCTCTCAATTTTGATTTCATCTGTGTGTATTTGTATTCATATCTTAAAGTGGTTCTGTCAGGAGCCGGAGCCTGACTGGAAGTTTTCATTATTATTTGATAGAGTCAAATTGAAATATTTATTAAAGACAAGTGAAAGGTGTAGCCTGGAGCTTGAGAATGTAGGCCAGCGATATGTGTGTGCTGGTTATCAGGGTGAATTCCCTGCCGCCCCTCAGGAATGTTTTTTTTTATCTTTGAGTAAATTAGATACAGGATCCAGGATGCAATTTGGAGAAAGATAATTGCTGCTTGACCACATTCCTTTGCTGGATCAGTGTAAACACTGTTCCACCACCCACCTAGTTTGTTAATGTCCTGCTTAAACTCCATCACATTTAACGCCTGATTATTTAAATTGTTTATATATTTAGTAACATTTACAGTATTTACATAATTAATGTGATTACATATAAATCTGTTGTTTCTTTCTTATTAAAAACATGAAATAGGGCCATGATGATACATATATTGTCCTGAAGCTTAGTGCTTTTTTATCCTGCATTTAGAGGTCAAAGGTCAACTGTGGGACAATGTCCCTGAAGCTGGTACAGATGTAGTGTGCAGATGTTCTCATATTGGGCTCAAAAATGTGTCATTCAGGAACAGTCACTGTACCACTCTCTATAGTGTGTTTTTTTTTCAAATCACCAGCATAAGGCAACTAGTTCCAAATTATTTTGATGACTAAATGTTTTTTGTTTTTCTGAGCAGAACTGGTAGGCACCAACATTTCTACGTTCCTCTTTATTGGGTAAAGTGACAATTCCACCTTTTGTCTTTGGAACAAAAAGGGCAACACTACAACTCAAGCAATCCCTTTGCAGTCCGCTCCGTTGTGCTGTTATCAGATTTAGTATAGCCTCTATTTCAACCGTCGTCTCCGGCCACTTCCTCTTCCAAATGCTCTTCATTCATCACAGCCACATCTCCCATCGATCCGCCTGTTCTTTCATTTCTTCTCTGACATGCACTTTGGCCACATCTGTCTCTCCTGTTGAGATTGTGTTTGCTTTTGATAAGGCTAAATGGGCAGCGCAAACATGTATTTTTGCTATTTGCCTTTTTGCAGGTGGCTTGTGCGTGTGACCTTTCGTTTCTATGTAAAAAGACATAAGCTGCTTTGCTCCACGTATCTTACTTCACAATACAGGCAGCTCATGGGCAAATAGATCACAGGAGTTTACGTGTGTGCTGTGGTCTCTAGGGAGCAAGTTAATGAGAGATGCATAATCCGGCATATAATAGAGGAAAGTAGGACCTCAGTTTTTGCATTTTTCACCCGTGACCGAAAAGAATTATAATTTGAGTGCTTGCAGTGTATATTATGCAGATGAAGGCTGATAAGTGATTCATTGTCCTCCCCACTAATGGTCACTGATGTAGCTCCCAGCTCTCAAGTTGGGGCCGTAAGCATGTTTGTGATGGCTATGTAATGTATTGCATGTGAAAACCCATTGAAGGATCAAATTGAGTCCATTTTAGTTAAGTGATCCCAAAATATTTTATATCATTTTTTTTTTTACAGGATCACAATAATAGTACATGTGCTTTAGGCCTGGACAAACCATGATAAATCTTTTCAATGGCCAAGTGAGGCATGTGACTTTATGGCACTAATAAAACTGCTAGAAGCCATGTTTTCTATCAGGTTTATTAGATGTTTTTTTTTTTTAGCTACATCAGCCGTAGAAACAGGAAGTTTGGTCTCAGAAGACCTGTTTTCTATACTGCTGTTGTTATAGAGCAAAATCTATCATGGGGTTTGCAGGCCTGAATGATTGCCTCATTAGACTGTGTTTAAAGCCATTGTGAAAACCAAAGCCAAAGCAATAAATCATGTGGCACAGCCAATAGCAGAAAGGTATAAGTTGGTTCATGAAAGCTGAGATGTTTTTAGCTCCATAGCATTTTTAATGAATATAAAATAATCATGAGGATCTAAGGCGGTTTGATGACTTTTGAGTAAAGAAACATGAATTCTTTTGAAAGGTTATCTCAAGCACATCATAAACACATCCTAAATGATGAAAACAAAGTTAGACATCTGTTGGCGATAGTCAGTGGAAACGGTAGCCCAAAGCAAAACATTCTTCTGACAAAAATACTACTATTATTTATTAATAATTGTAGCATCGAGCCAACACTGCAAGTGAAGCCTTGAATACAAATCAGTGTTTGTGTCTGTTTGGCTTATTGGTAAAACTGTGATGGTGTTTAGTTACAATTTGAATAGGCAATGCACTTGAACAGTTTAACAGAATAATTTTGTATTCATAAATCAATAAAATACTGTATATGACAGTGCCTGCTTATTTAAGATTCAATTTTGGGGCCGAGAATTGGGAATGGAACTAAACACATGTGCTGCTAACTTGGGCAGAATCATCATCAAGAAGACCATTGACAGAACAATCAATATTATGACCATGAGACAAGATGCATGGTAAACTACACTTAACGACCATTAACTTTTACTTTAGTAAAATTCAGCTATAGAATGAATATAGCGGATATAAAATATATATTCAATGCATCAACATTATTATTGTTAGTTTAAAAAAACTAACAATAATAATTTTCATGCATTGAATCGAATTTAATATACGATATGAGTTAAAGACACTTATCTACAGGGACAACAATGTATTACTTACTTTAAAGTACTGTATTGCAGTGGTTTTGTCTTTGACGAAATCTCTGTCTATGTAAAAATGCTGATAGTCTGTGTGGCCTTGTCTACAACCCTAGATATGCCTTCAGTGCTACCAAGGGGGTGAATATGAGCTCATGATCACTCGTATGATTCATAATGTTCTATGATGCGTAGTCTATATATTTGTGCATGATTGCTGTGCTGGCCTTTGTGTAAAAGTGTGTGGCTGTGTGCCTGTGTGCATGCATGGGAGGAGTAGGTATTGACAGATGGCCTGCTCTCTGCTGCCAACAGAGGAGCTGCTCAGTGTAGAGAGGGAGATATCTGGCACCGTCCTGAGTCTTCCTGCCTCCGGTTGATAGAGAGGCGTATTCACTTGGTCACAGTGTTAATGCTAATCGCTGTGCCGCCTTACTACTCCTTTGCTGATTCTAGCTCTTTCCAACTAAAGCAATACATCACAAATTTATTATTATCACATTATCAGTAAATTAAATTCAGTGTGGATCTAAACAAATTACAATTGTCTTTAGTGAGTTGTGTTTAATCTAACAGCAAATTAGTTCTGTTTTAGTTCTGGTTTACCTGTGGTTTAGTCCTGGCTTTGCCTTGATTGAGTTTTTGGCAAGTCCTGGTTGAGTTCTGATCTAGCCCTATGTCAATCCCGGTTTAGCTTTGGTTTTGCTTTTGAATAGTTTGGACTGACACCCATTTTGATCTGTTGACATTCAAATTCTTCCTGTTTTAGACATAGCTGATTTGATTATTTGGTCTACAAGTAAAACTAACCATACAGGATTGCCCAAATGGTGTCAGATAAAGTACAACTACTCCCCATAATAGTTTAGTCAGTTATAAGGAAGAAATATTGCCAAGATTCAAAGCTGTTATTGTCATATGCACAGTAAAGAAACCCTGTACAATGATATTCTTACTTTGCTTCCCACACTGGATGCCAATCGTATTATTATTAAACAGTTATCTCTCTATTATATATTCTTTTTCTAATATTGTGCTGCCCTACTTCCACAATCCTCTTCTACTCTACTCTGTTGTTGTTGTTGTTGTTGTTGTTGTTGTTGTTGTTGTTGTTGTTGATTCACTCGTCCACTGCATCCACTCACTTAGACAATGACAGGTGGCTGAGCTGCCTTGCATGCCAGCACCTCCATCCCCCCAGTCCCTTTCCTCTCCTCTCTTGTCTGCTCTTGTGTGCTCCGTCAAATAGATGGACTGCCTAGGCTCTCCCCGTGAATTTCCGACTCTGGGGTGTGATCCGGTACTACTCAGTAGCTTGGGATAATGTGAATTTTTCAGGCGTCTGCAACTCTCCAGAGGGCAGGAATTCACCTTTCCGGTTGGCGATGTAGGGCAAGGGCATCCGGGCAGGCAGTAGTACACACACACTTGTTACTGAAAAGCCAGCAAGCAGATTAAATTAGGCACACTGTACTGGGTTTATATTGATTCAGTCTTCTTTTTATTCTAGTTTAAATAACATTTTTGATTTATGATTTTCAAGGATTTTGATATAGGTCAATTTGAATAAAAAAACAAAAAAAACATTTTCATATCAACTAACTTATCAAGAATATGTTACTTGTTGTATATGTTTAGTTAATAACAATCCACTTTAACATTAAAATAGTCATTTTGTTAAACATACCTAAAAAGTGTCTCTCACCAGCAACAGCTAACTCTTTTGCTAGGCCCCCTTTGCTGCTGCAACGTTAGAAGGTTTGTCTTGAATGTGACTAAATGCATTGATTTGTTGCCATGTGATTGGCTAATATTTCTTAAAGTTTTACTACTGGACAACCTTTACACCAATTCACTATTTATTGTGTTGACTTAAAAATAGAAGAAATGGAAATAGAATGGGGGTAACAATGTGTTTCTCAGTGCTGCAAACCACAAAGACTGATGACTGTACACATACTGACTCTTCTCTAGAAACATTATTACAAGATTTAAATGCAGCACTTTTTGCTAAATTGATTGAACCGACCCTTACTGCACTCACATTCCCATAGCCGATAGGTACGAAAGTGTGACTGGCACTGCTCTGTGGAGGCTGGTATCAGATTTCTGTCTTTGGACAAATTTGTTTGCATTGATTGCCATGTCTAACTTTAGATACACTGTCTTTTTGTGTCTGGGCCTGATGAGACATTTTGTCCAATTTAAATTGCTTGTAAACTTTTTTTTTTTTTTTACTACATTATACAACAATTTCTACAAAATAAATTAAGATAAAGGGAAGAGGCATTAAACTATATATAGCAATCTTGTTAGCAAATGAAGTGCTTTACCATCATTCATTCACTACATAGTCTCACGCTAGTAGTGGTAAGTTACCATTGAAGCCACAGTTGCTCTGGGGAAGACTGACGACACATGGCATATGCATTGTTCAAACACAACACCACATGTTTAATACATTGGCAAGGGTTGGTGAAGTGTCTTGCCCAAGAACTCAATGTCAGTATGAACTAGGCAGTGATTGAACCGACATCCTTCTGTTTATGCTTCTGAGCCACAGGTACCATATATAATGAACTAGTTTAAACTGATTACAATAGAAAACTTAAAAACTAATAGTGCTTGTCGGGATACTAAATGAACATTGGGCTTCAACATTTTGAAATAACCTCAAAGTGCATATAATTTCGTCCATATTAGATAGGCTTCAGGCTACATTAGATTGATTTCCACTATTAACCATTAGCCCGCCATGCCCCTTTCTGCACTAATAGCATCTAAGATTTCCACACCATTACCTAAAGCAGGATTACTTAATCTGTTGACCGTGTATATGTAATTAGGTCATGCGATGATCGGGCCAAATGTTACTGAACCTGAATAATCTCAGAAAGTGATGAGGCTTCATGCTTGTCCAATTGATTTATGTCAATTTAAATCCAGGTAGAACTCAGGGGCATTGTTAAGCCTATTTTAGGATGCCTTCAACCTCCCAAAGGCCCCCAAAGTCATAGTCTAAATTAGGACAAACGGGAAACCCAGACCTTAGCATGAACAGAACCAGTTGGGCTGCAACTAACGATTCATTTTCTATTCTATTCTATTCTATTGAGTGTCTATTTTTTTATTAATGACATTGCAAAAGGTGCAGAAATAAAGACTTCTAAAGACAAAGAAGATTTTTTCATTTAAATGCAAAATGTATACATATATATATACTGTATATATTTTGTGCAGATTTTGCCTTAATTACTGCTGTGAGCGAGTTGTTCTCTCAGTAAATTGTACGATTTAGACTAGTCTGCATACTCAGGTTAATGATTATTATTGATTGTTTTCTTCCTAAACTCAACTGGATTAAACAGTCCACAAACATATTGTCAATACACAAATCTTCCTTTGAACAAGTTTGTATCTCAGTGCTGCTGAGCCACCCCTTGGTCAAAATCTTTGCTTGAACTTTGGTCAGTATGTTCTTTCCCCAGTTTCTTGGGCTGGTGCTTCATCCACTCAGACTAATTGAGCCTCTGTGACAGGATGCCCCAGTGGGATGTTGGTGGACACTGTTAAAAGGGTCAGGACATTCAAAGTGAAGCGTGATGTTTGTGAGTGGAGTTAAGCAGAGCCTTGTCTGTTTTCTCTCATGGGGTAATGACAAAAAAATAAAAAACTTCAAAGAACTGAATGTTGCCTGCAGAGATCCCATACTGTCCCATGGCTAAAGCTATAATGAAAGAAGAATAATGAGTCAAACCAATTTCACTCATGGCTGCTTTAATACAAGAAAATAACATTAAGGCTTAAACACCTGTATTAGTTATTGATGATTGTAATACAGTCTACAGATTACAGTCCATTACCTTACATTGTCCTTGTCCTCTTTTCATGTGTTAATGCTCCATCCTAAAAGTCACAGTACATAACAGTAGTGTTTTTTTTTTCAAACAAGTATCTGTCCACATATTTTAAAACCTTCTTGATGGAATTATTATCTTTTTAGCTAAAAAAAGACTCAAGCCACTGAACACAACCACAAACCTTAGCCCTGCATCTATTGTCAAAAACGTTTGGATACTGTATATTTGTTGGCTAATTCTAATATAAGATACACCTTAGTCCTTAAGGACACTGTCACTGAACTGAGTGACTTTCCTAGAAAGCACTGATTTATTCATGTATATATGCATTTTCTGTATCTGGCTTGGCAGGACTTCACCACTCTACAGTGCGACGTGTGTATACTGGTCTTCTCCGTCACTGACAGACGGAGTTTTCATCGCACTGCACAGCTCCGCCTCCTCCTCAGGGAGTCCCAGCCCAACACACCCATCATCCTGGTGGGCAACAAGAGCGACCTGGTCCGCTCCCGGGAAATCAGCACAGAGGGTAGGTACAGGGAGGGGAGTGTCTGCTTCATAATGTATTAAAGAAGATGACTGCATAGATAGTACATGTCAACTAAGGACCTTGTTGCTTACCATTAATATCAAACAATCTTTAATTTTTGCTTCTATGACCCATTTTGTCTGGTTGTAATTCATATAGCCTTATTTCAAGCATGCCTTTTGCTGCTTTGTTTAAATTTGCCCCACCTGATGTAGAGTCTATAGTATCAACAAAGATTTAGAAAACTACCCTAATAATAAGCTAGAGATGCCTACAATGTCTATTTTACGTATAGTAAGCTTCACTGGTTGTAGTAATTAGATTTTCAAATACTCTCTAAAAATCATGTCTGCTTAATTAACACAGTCTATGTCGAATCACGATCTCCATGAACCAATTGCAAATGTTTTGTAAAAAGGAAACTGAAAAGTAAGTTTGCTGTTGTAGTGTGGCATTACTCATCTATCCAGTCTCTTAGTCTCTCATTCAGAGCCTTAGCTGTGCCATAAATCTTCCCTGTAGCCCACACTGTCTCCATTAGAAAGGCCCTGGGGAGAATCTATGTTTGATCAGTGAAATCAATTTCTTGTCCGTGTTTACATTATCCAGGGATAAATGCTCTGTGGTACACTCCTCATGGGCAAAGTGCTGTATCATTACTCACTCTAGTAAATGACTGGTAATGTGCAGAGCCAAGAAAACATGTTCACCCCAGTGGTTTCTTAGTGCCTGTTTTATTGTTTTAAGTAATTCAGTTAGTTTGACCATGAACAACATAGAAATTACTATATACTTAATATTATCTTTATTTTGGGAAACATATACATTCAAAATAAATTAGAAACAAAGGAGCAAAATCACAACAGGCATAAACTCAAGACATACAAATTGATCTTTAGATTATACTATACTGTTTGTCCCGTTATTTAGAAAAATATTCTGCCGTTAATGTACTCATTGTAAGTCTATTTTGAGCAGCAGAAATTTGCTTTAATTTGATCTGAGTTTTCTTTCCTCTACCCTTATGAGAATTCACAGCAAAGTTCTTATTTGTTTTCGTATTTTTTATTGGATTGCTTTGTAGCTTAGTTTATTCTTTTTTTATATTATTTTGACAACTTGCCTTTTTTAAATATAAATGCATGGCACTGATTCACTTCACGTGGGATTTCAGTGCTTGTTAAAAAGGACACATTTTTGGCCAGTAATGTTATTATGAACATTTACTCTCCAAATAAAATAAGTCATTGATTGGATTGAGTTATTTTACAAATTGTATAGATTTTAATTTGTAACATTGTTTATATGTATATAGGGTTCTTCCTTAAGTGTGTATTCAGTGCCTTTGGTCTTTACAATTTCCCATCCAGAAAGTCCTATCTAACATTCTCTTTAACACAAGGTTATCTTTTCCACACAGAAACGTCTATACTTATGTAAATGTGATGTATTCAAATCCTCTAACCTGCCAGTCCCTAGGTAACAGCCAGGTGGACACACATTCAGATCTGTGGATTAAACCGCCAACTTGACATTCTAGTCAGTGTTGGACATTTGACTTCATAGCCTTTGTACTGCAGCAATGAGTTCAGGTTCTGGCAAAATATTGTATGAGTAATTTATTCATGACCAAAAATCCTCCAAGCCCCACAGGAAAAGCAGGTGATAATTTTAACTGGACTTAGGACTGAGGTGAATTTCATAGACCATTGGCGGGAGAGCACATTGTGAGTTTCATGAAAGTTTCAAATAGAAGCTGGAGACAGAATGAAAGCCCAATGCTTCTACTCTGTATATCCAAGCCCTGTTTACCAGTCCATGCTATTGCATTTCCATCACTGCACCCATTGCTAGGCCAGGCGCATCTTTTGACAACTTACTTCTAATTCCCCCCTATCTCGTCCTGTCGTGGTGCTGTGGTGCTTTGTGTCTTTGGGTTTTTCAGCTTGTCTGTCTGGATTATCTCCCTCTTACAGGTCTACAGGCGGCTCTCACATTCGTAATATATGTTTGTAGTCCCTATAAGCTTACAATGACCAGCATATACACACTATACATCTTCATACAAGCAGGAACAGACCACTGACATATCTCTCCATCTTTCTGTTGTCAGTGTGAGCCTGGCTGCTTCGTAGTGAGGCAGAGATAAGCAGCTGAGTGACAAAGGCAGGCTAAATGAATGGTGTGTGTGTGACAGCATGTGTAGTATTGTGATTGTCCTTGAGTTTCAGTGGACAATGTTTTTAAAAGGGTTTGGCCAGATCAGAACAAAATTAACTGAGAATTGAGCTAGATCTATTTTTCTACTTGAAATGTTATTTGCAGCCCCCATTAAAGATATTTGCATATGTTTTCTTTCTCGGCGACTTGATGATTACTTTAGTCTTTTGTTGTTTATTGTGAGTTCTTAGTTTCCTTTCCTTTATACTGTATATACTGTATATAAAAATCTAACTAAACACCCCAAATTATGTATTGGTCTGGAATATTTCTTCATCTGCTTAGTCTTGTTATAGGTTGCTTGGAGTTTTTCCCAGAAACTATGGGCCATAGTATATACACACTGGACCATGGCTAGTCAGTCACAGTGCAAAACATATACAGAAAGACAAGAAATAAAAAAGTGAAAGAAATCATGCTCTAGTTTATAAGTAAAAATCATTTATAACAGATTCTGAAGTGAGTTATGTGGGACAGAACATGTCTTGAATTGGAGCTAGGGTGCTGGCTTTTTATAGTGCGGAGAGATGACAGTGGGTATTCCAAAGATAGAGTGTGTTTATTGGGTGTAAAACTAAAACCACAGTATGGGGTCAAGTCGAGTTTGCCTTGTTTTCTTGTGCACTGAAAACAGAAGTAGCAAGTGTAAAATGTGGCTCACTGGTGCCTACACACTGCTGTCTGCTCTGGTTGGTTTGTGGTTTTGGTAAATACTCAATGATGTGAGTGCATGGTCAGATGCAGCTATGAGGTAACAGGGGTCTTGATCTCAAAAAAGAAATTCCAATGTGTGGATTTTTACTGAATTCTAGGTCTATCCAAAAATACATTATTCTATACAGTTTTGTAATAATCTAGTTGTTTTCTAGTCCTTCCTGACCAACATTGCAAACAAGAATTTCGATGTTTTGCCTGTTGTATGAAAGGGTAAATAAAAAAACATTAAACAACTACTAAAACTAGCACAACCATCACCAGGGTCTGAACCTAAACTAAACCAGAGCTAATCCAGGACAAAATCTGGTCTAACTAGGGATAAACCAGGACTAAACAACCACTGTGACTTACAGGACTAAACCCAGCCCTGCATGTGAGTACACTACGCGTAGGCGAGGGAATGAGCAGCAAGAGATGCCTATACTCAGCACATTCTCTCCGCGGGATAAACTTGGAAGCATCGGTGCGGTCAGCAATATGGAAATGCAGTCTTCCTGAGGCGCCTGACAAGGATGTTCTTATGTTCACTTCAGACAGACCGCATGTATTACTGTTGATATGCGAGCCTGACAGAGGAAGCTGACTGGCCTGTCCCGATCGCTAACATCCTCCTTAAAGAACCACACGCGGCGATAGTACTGTACTCATGAAGTCTATTTACAGCATGTGCACTGACACTTTGATTCTGCTATATCTCACCTTCACCCCTCCCCCCTCCCTTATACAACCATAATACACTCACGACACCAGTGTGCACCAGCGCTGACAGTGTGAACATATTTATCACTGGCTCAATACAAAAATATACTGTAGAGTGGCCCTGGTCCTCGGGGCTATGCATCTGATTAATGTAACCCTAGACTATTATTTGCTTAGTCAGCATTCTTGCATATCTATGTCTGTGGCCTTATCTCAGCGCTATCTCATTTATTTTATGTCCTTAAATGACTTTTATTCACAGTGCGGCACTATTTTGTCTGTGAGTTCTTTAACTTTTGATTAGACAAGCTGTGACCATGTTGTCCTCATTTTGGGTCTCGTGTCTATCTAGGGATGCAGTGAAAGTGCAGTTTATTGTTTCATTTTTATCAGGCCATTAAGAAAACATGGGGGGCTATATCCCAGCTACTTGGACCTTGTACAACCTTAACAATGGTCAGTTAGTCACAGGGCAAACACTACACAGACAAACATCTATTTACTCACATTCATTGACCAAGGCCATGTCCTCAAATTACTTTTTACTCATACTGGAGCGCAATTTGTTTACTATTCTGTCCGTGTGTGTTTTCTATTAGTTCTTTAGATGACAACTAATGACCATGCTGTCCTCATTTTGGGGTCACTCTTTAGTCTAGGGATGTCTGTTAATTCTTTAACTTCATTATGGTTATATTAATTAAGGAACAAGGGAGGCGAGAGGCTATATCCCAGCTACTTTGGGATAGAGTACTACAATAGGGAATTAGTTGCAGGATCAACACTCACTCTGACAGTCACAGACATTGCGCTAGGCGCAATTAAGATATAGGATACTAATTCACTTATACTGAACATCCATGTCGTTGTATAGTGGGGGGAAAAACTGAGAGAACCTACTGAAGTACAGAAAGAACAATCGTGGAATTTTCTTGCAGTGAAGAGTACTGGCCACTCCACTACCATGCAGTCCAAATGCTAATAAAGAGAGATAGTATTGCATTTTTAAAGAACGTAGTCTGGCGCTCTATTCACACCTAATATAAAAGCAGTGACTAATTACATAAAAGCTTGGACTAATGCAATCACATATTTTTCTGTTCTTTTCTTGCCTTTTCAATGCCATCTTAACATTCTCCTCTGTTCTCCTCTACTCTGTTGTTTATCATAGTTACCAGCCCTCCTTTTGCCTGTCTTCTATATGTCAAGTCACTTTCCCCAAAACTTTTTTTTATAAAAAGTCAATTCAATCAACTGTCTGAGGTATTAGGGTAAGCTCTGTTGATCTGCTTTGGGACTTGTCTTTTTCGACTCACACCTGAACGTCATCCAATAATATTATGAGGCAAGCTTCAGGACAGCTGCTTTGAGACTGGATTACGGCACTGATCAAATCTACTCTATAATACCTGTGTGACAGCAGGTGTATTTGTTTAGACACCACAGATTTGAAATTATCTGTTTTCGTCTGTGTTTGGTGTATGCCAACAGACATGTAGTTTCATTGTCAAAGAATAGGAAGCTGAGAAACTGTTTTAAAATTAATTTATTAATGTATAAATATTAGGTAACAAAATTCAGTTGGGCTTTTCTTTTGTTGGCCTAAATATCAAAAGTTGTCTTTTTTGCATAACAGGTTATCATACTGATATTAGTCAACCTTGTGAATATCAGCAAACAAAAAAAGCACTCATTTCTATTTTCTTTTGGCTTGAAACTAAAAGAGGCCCGCACCCCTGAATGATCCTAATTAATAAAAAAAAATGTTCTTGTCAAAAATCTGTTGCTGTACTAATTAAGCTTCAGATACTACCAAATCTTTGCCTAGCACTTTGCAAGAGGCTGGTGTAATAATTAAGTTAGATAATGGTCAGAAGACAAAACAGTGATGAAAGTTTATATTTGTTTCATCAGCTGTTTCTAGTATTTGCTATTTGCTTATGCGTTATGACAGACAGTTTGTATCTTCAACAGTGAGCAGATTGTCTTCTTAGGAGCATGTGGACAAGGATAAGATGCTTTATCCAGTTTGATGTCATAATGTGCGTGCATGTGTAGGAAGAATTGTAGGTCAAAATTCATGTTTATTGCATTTTATAGCAGCTCTTACTGTAATACTCTGAAATTGTTTGAAAGGATGTTATTTGTTTATACCTAAGAGATGTAGAAGAGAAATTTCAGCACAACCTGATCCACTGAAATAATTCTGTGTTAAAATTTTGTACTTAGTAATCTTCATTTTCCTCTTGACTTAAAACCCTCCTGTAATAGTGCATGTTGTGTAGTTTCTCTTTTCTGTAATCTTTTATAAGCCTATTATTTTGCACTTCAAATCACTTCACCAGTGCACTTTAAATTGAATTCTGTGTATTTTGCAGTAATACACAGAATTCAGGTCATTGTTATTAAAATCCTCCCTCACTCTGACCTCATTCTGCAGCAAATTCAAACCATTTATAAGTTTGTCCTGCACTTTCTTTTCAGTACAGCAAATAAAGCATTTTCAAATGTGAGGGTGCTATTTAGCTTCAAGCGGGACAATTGTAAGGCTAAAGCACATAAATAAAAATCCAATTTGACGTGACAATGAGGCTCTTTTGTGATGCCGATCTGTCAGGTTGCCTTATCGTCTGGGTTTGTGTGATCAGGAAAAACCAGCACAGAGACCAGTCAGCTGTCAACAACACATTTAGTCACCTGTCCTTATCCAGAGCTCTGAGATAGTGAACATTACCACATGAGAGCTGCTGATGCCAAGAGGTTTTAGCTTACACAATTTGAGCTGGACATGTTAACCCCCTTCTGGCTTTGTGGCTGATCAAACATTGTTGTTTATAGTGCGTTGTGAATCTTATAGTATTTTTCTTTGAACAACTCACATAGCAGTGATTTGTACTTACCTCATAAATGATATTGCATTTTAGGTACTATATGTATAGACAAGTACTGTAATCCGGATTTGATATGTACTGTTTCATACAATTTATTGGCTTATTGAAATATTATTGATGTAATTATATTTATTCAGAAGACATTTCAGAATACAGTATCCAGCTACTTCGGACCTGAGGTAGGGAACACCCTTCATAATGGTTATTTTGAATAACATTGACCAGCAGTTTTGTACACAGTTAAAGAGGGAGGGCTTTGTCTGTTGT
Source organism: Hypseleotris bucephala (assembly GCA_036025885.1). Lineage (NCBI taxonomy): Eukaryota > Metazoa > Chordata > Actinopteri > Gobiiformes > Eleotridae > Hypseleotris > Hypseleotris bucephala. Next base: position 10,051 of record JAVQKG010404367.1, on the reverse strand, counting down.
TTGTTGTTTATTTATTTTTCGTTATTAGATCAAAGTTAATGTTCACTCAAAATGACGTCTTTCCCTTTTCCAGAGGCCCAGTCGAGTGCCATGATGTTTGACTGCCTTTACCTTGAGCTCTCTGCATCTCTGGAGCATGGCACCACTGAGCTGATGGAGGCTGCGGTGCGGACTGCCAGAGGGGACTGCGTTGGACCTGGGTGGACAGATGGGGACCCTGGGGCTGGACGCAGGGAGAGTCTCACCAGTCGGGCTAAGCGCTTTTTGGCTGGACTGGTCCCACGGTCCTACTGCAGAGAACGGGACAGGGAGCGAGGGCGCTACAGAGAGATGAGCCGTCATCGGGGCAGCAAGATCTTCAGACAAAAGTCCCGCTCTTGTCACGACCTCAGCTCACTGTGACACACGGCACAAGGATTTTAAAAAACATTACAGGGACTTACAACAGGTGTACATCATAAACTGATTCTAATTAAGGTCAGAGCTCTTAAAAATCTAAAAACATAGATTACTAGTATGCTAACATGATTAGCATCAAAAACATACCCAGTGTTGTGTTTTGTTTCACTTATGCATGTTGCCAGACTAATTCTGTATGATAAGGCGTTGACCTTCTTAAGAGCTGAAAACACGTGGCTTCAATTTTGTACATACAGTAGATAGTTGAAGAAGGTTTTAGGAAAGTTTAAATATTGCATTTTAAGTGATATTCTAGAAACAATGCTTCCTTAATACTAGAACAACACAATTACAAAAAGTCTATGGTCTATTTAAACCTGACAAAAAAATAATGTTTTGTTTACATCGAAAAGAACCTGACCTCAAATTACAAATTGCACTGTAGAATATAATTTAGTTCCTGATTCTGGCTTGAAAACATTTTCATTTTCATGAACAGTTTATGATGTACACACAGTGAGGGAGGTACTTAAATTTTGTATTAAATAAAACGGTTAAAGAAACAAAAGATAGCCCAAACTTTAGTCTCCTTTCCCATGAGTGTAACCACTTTGAAGAGAAAAGTAGGCCATGGTTTGGGCTAAACAATAAACAATAGAGGCTGACAAAGAGGCTTGATTGGCTTCTTCAACCTGGTTTAAATCAGTAATTACCTGATGGTGCAGGGAAATGTGTGCTGTCTGAATGCTGACAGGTGACCCAGTTGGATCTGGTTCATGGCTTGCAGTGGGGCGCGGGTCACACATTAAACACTCAAGTAGCACGCACTGACTATATAGAGAATAAAATAACGTATTCCTGTTGTAGATCCTGTTTTATAGCATGCCAAGTAGAAGACATGACCTTGTAGGTTTTACAATTGTACTGGAATTACTGTACCGCAGTGGCCAGTAGCTAATGCACAATCTAGCTAGTGTCTCTAGCAATGCCATGTTACAGGCAGAACCCTTTATTTACGATAATGCCCTCTCTTTGTGCATTTTATAGTCACACATTTTCCACTCAACCTTTGTGATCTGTACTAGTTTCATGTTTGAGGACACCATCAACTGCTCATCTTTTTTACCAATTCTGCACCAAGCCATATCCTGCTGACTATTAGGAACCCTTTACTGGAGGATGTGGAGCACAGAGAAGGTCAGCACGGTGATAAAGATGTCTGGTGAGCAGACACAACTGTTTCAGCTGAGTCACTGAACTGGACTGTTCAGGACCACAGGAGGAAACACTAATAAAACCTTATCTACCTATCAGTGATTTTTTAAACCTCCTAAGCATTTTTTGTGTTAAGACTGAATTAGCTCCTGTGTTTCCGTGGGGGCTGAACTCACAGGTGAACGCTCACTAAAGAGAACCTTCTGGAAACATCATGTGGAGATCTGGTGAAGCGTGGCAGCATCACAAACAGTCACTCATTTGTCACTGTCGACTAAGCACTCTCGTCTATCCACCGAGAATAAATTACTTTTGTTTGACATTCTGAATGAGCGTCTTGTCTTGTTTTATAACATTATGAAATGAGAAATGTGTCAGTGTAGCCATTACTTGCTGGAGGCTGATGTGGCAGGTCATCAGATGACTCACGGCTCTTCTCCAGCAGCTCCCAAGACTCCTGCTCCATTTAGGACCATGCAGCAAAAACATGCTTTGTCGACACTATTTGGCTGAAAGGAAATCTCAGGTCAGAAATAGAAACTGAACAATATCCCCTTCCCTGGTCTCACATTCCCTGCTGCAGGTGGGACGTGCATTAAAAAGTAATGTAAAACTTTCTCCTAATTGGGTTTAACAAAAAAAGTATATTCTTGAACACAACACATTCTATCCAACAAAGTAAAATAGCCTCCTGCTATCTTATTTCACATAAAAAATGACTTTCTTTTATTAAATGAAATGCTGCTCTTGGGGAAGCCATCAGTTGTTCGGAGCAAGCTACATTTTAGTCAGTAATGCATGATGCAACATAATGTAATAAAAACAAACCACTAGGCTGGTTTGGACATAATCATAGCAATTAGAACCAGACATGGAATAGGGTAACAACACAAACAGACATACGAAGTAACATTATGCTCTCAGAGTTGCTGGAGATAAATTGCTGGAGATAAATTACATAGTCTGCCAGATTTACAGTCTCTGTTCAGTAATTAAATTCACAAAATACTTGAACAAATACCATCTACAACTGGCAAGGTGTTGCTCTGTGCTAAATGCTTGAGTTTGCCATAGACACACCCATGTGATAGGATGTCCAGAGGTGCCTAGAGCTGAATTTGAGACATGTGCACTCATAATAAGTAGCCCTGGCTTGGAGGCTGCTACAGTAAGTGGAGTGGGGACATGGGCAAGCTCTGGAGAGAAGGGGAACTGGCCAAGACACAGAGGGGAGAGAGAAAGACACGAGGTTGGAGGATGCTTTGAGGAGTAATGGTTGCTGGGAGACTGTTGTCAAGGATACGAGGAGTCCTAAAGTCCTTTGGCATCTCAAATGTCCTATATTTATGTTGATTTTTACAGGAGGAGATTCTGTTGATTAGCTCACCTCTTAGTTGTGGATTAAATGCTCAAATGAAAAAGCATTAGATTAATGTTGAAAGAGTCTACATTTGAATTTGAAGCCAACACAATACAAGACACGCTCTCCGGTCACGACTAGTCCTAATACAGTGGCACTTGATGTGTGTCTTTCTTGTGTAGTAATCCCTGTGCTGTTATGTTCTGTGATCTTTTGCGTTCAAAGGTAGTCTTTTGTCGACCTTGATGTTACCAAGTAACAGTTTCTTCATCTGGCATCAGCACACAGAATTGCCACTCACTGGATATTACCTATTATTTGTAAATTATAGACATGAAACAAAATCCCACTAGAAAATCTCTAAAGCATAGGGAATTGATGCAGTGTGATTGTTGGTTGGTTGATAAGCTATTTGAGCACAAGAGGGGGTAAATAGGTATACTTAATAAAGTGGCCAGTAATTGTACTGTATATACAGTAGGTAAGACCACAGTCATAGATGATATTATATCAGTCTTTTTCCATTTCCTTGTGCTAGACAGTTTCCAGTCACAAAAGCTCCTTTTTGCAAACTCATTCTTTGATGTTTTATTCTCTGATTCTTTGGACAAGACCTTGGACTTAAGAAACAAAAACACCTATTTTGCTGATGAAAACTGTCCACACTTTTTACCAAAAACTCAATTTTCAGTGAGCACTTTGCATAATTTATGACATGCTTCCCAGTTGTCTCAGTAGGAGCGAGCTATCTCAGAACAAAAATTTAAAGGGTTTCTCAAGTGTATCTGCTGTGGAGTCTTGGGCATGGCAAGGTCATTGGGTTCAGCAATCACTTGCAGTGTTGAAGAGTAATGTATTGAGTGGGAGAGAAATAAGTGCCTGAATTCAGCAGGGATGCGGCATGATTCGTTATCAAGCAGCAAATCTTCTTATTGTACCCCAAAGGTCATTGTTCCTCTGTTTAGTCTCTAGAGTGCACACTGCTATTATAATCCAAAGCATAACAACAAAGGACGAGGGAGCAGCCTGCTTGAAAATCCCACTCGAAATGATGCATATGTAATTAGAAACAGTTTTGTTAAAGCCTTCAATGGTAATAACTGGCCAGAGACATGCATGCTGAAACCCATATATGCTTCTTTGTTTCTAGCAATAATAAATAAAACTGCAACACAATAACAGAACAGAAAGTGATTGCAGTGATGGCAAAAGTTCAGTTTCTTCTTTCCATTTAGCCTCTCCCTTTGGGGCTCACTACAGCAGATCATCTAAAACATAGCATGCTGTTATTGTCTCAAAGTTAGTAATTAACCACAAATATAGAATTCACAAAAGGTTAAGGATGTTTGACTTTGGGTGAAATTTGTGTAAAATAGAAAATGTTTATGTCACAGTATTATAGCACATGACAAAAATTGAATAGAACCAGATGATTTTTTTTTAGGTTAAAGTGCAAGAACATTCTGTAATTTCACCTAAAAGTCAAATTCATATTTTTGTCACCAGTATATGTGTCACCAAGATTGTATCGTTTTCTTTTTGTAAGACTAGAAGTACATTTAGTAAAAAAAAAAATCTAAGTATAAATGAATGGAATGAGTGTTAATTTCCTTTGGGCATGCCTCTTTCTTGTTGGTCCCTCGCTGACAGGAGACACCATCTTACAAAGTGCCTCCATAGCCCTGTGTGTCTACTCCTCTGAGAAGCTGCTGCTGAGATAAAGGCTGTCTTTCTTTGAATCGATTTATGATCAATGTTCTCCTTGGTGACTAAGCTGATGTGCCTCCAGCAGGTCTGATACAGACGGGATGGCCTGAAAAACAACTAGTGTTTTCAAACATCCTTAATTTGTTTGTCTTTAGCCTAATCTCTACTGGGAAAGATGGGTTTTTTGAATGAAGGCCAAGATTTTTTAGTACAAGGGTTTTAATTTTTGTTGAGTACAAATTGTACGCTACCGCTAACAGAACACAGTATGTTTATGTACATTTCCAAAGACTAAACATTCCTATAGTAGCATAGAGACGTATCTGACGTTAAATATTTAGAATAGTAAAACCAAGCCGGTACACAATAAAACTTCCACTTTATTCAAGAATGTCGCTGAAAAGTTTGCGCTTCTTGGACTCCCCGGTCTGTATTTCCTGCCATTGAGGTCGTCTGTGGATAAAGTGAGAGAGGGCAAATTTGGCCCAAACGTGGCGCGCAAACTGATCGGACCTCAGCTGGCTTTCACTTGGGGCTGAAGAATTTCAAGTAAAGAAAACAAAGTATGTTATAGTAAAGACATTCATTAGGATAAACCTTTTGTTATTAATATACTTTATATATTAGTCTTACCTAGTTCTTGTGCAATGCTTTGTCTATGGGTGACAGAGGCGCTGTTCCATATTGCCTCCAAAACTCGACTCCCCAACCTGGAACAGGCCATTTGCACAAACTGACCCTGAGGACAAATGAGTGGGGAAAAAAAACTTCAATTCAAAGAGAGCTGCTGAAGGCAAGGTGAGCTTAAACTAAAAATACAGCACATGGTATTTCTCACTGTGAGTGATAGAACAGTCAAGTCAAGAAAAATTATAAATTAAAGGGCCTCAAGGACAATTGTACTCGAGGTACTCAGGCTGCTAATGTTTGAAAACTTTATATGCATAGTGCAAGGTTATGTAGACTCAAAAGAAGCAGCAGAATAGATGTGCAGTCTGAGTATTTCCAAACACACTAAAAGACCCTCTCAAAAGTGGAGCGTACATCCATGTTGGAATACAAGATTAATTTATGATCATATGCAAAGTAACAGAGTTTTAACATTTAAAGATTTACATGAAATAAAGTGATAGTGGTTATTTTTGCCACTTGATGCATGTAGGTTTCTATTTCCACACGAACAAATAAAACATGCTAGTTTAAAATGTATGTGTCTATTGTCTAAGTACACAAACTTCTAAATTTGTTACCTCCAGCCTCTTGAGGATTTTGCCTCTGCCTTTGTCACTGCAGGTGGTGATGAGAGCTTGAAGGACATGGCTGCCAGCAGAGTCTTTGGCCAGTGTTAAGAGGTCTGCAGGGGCCAAAGTGCGCAGGCTGCTCAAAAGGATCGAACGCTCCTTGAATTTAGCCAGAGCCTGAACAATCCGGGAACCATGATAACAAATAGAATTTAGGGGGACCTAAAACAAAGTTGTAAAAATAAGTTAAAAACACTGATTTACAATAGTTAGGTCTCTGCACACACCTTTGACATTAAAAAAAAAACTCTTTCAACTGACTAATGGATGAAGCAATTTGATGATAGATTCGATAAGTTACATCAAAGGAAGCTTGTTTTGTTTATCATTTATTGTGCTTGGGATCATGTCTATTATTACATCAAAAAGATTAGTTAAATCCTGTGGAAAGTGTTGCTGTGTACCTCTGTGTTAATACCACCCTCTTCTGTGTCTGATTGGTAGTACACTTCATATGTGAGCAGGGACATGAAGAGAGGAAGGCAGCTGGTGTGTCGTGAGCCCGGCTCTGCACAGTGGAACGCCTGAGGAAGAAATGTGACAGCTTTAAGCACAGGGGATGTAACCAGTTGTTGTAGTGAAAAGAAACAAGTTAATAGATCACTCTGAGGCTTACACTGAGGAGGCAGCGCATCAATTCATCCTGCTTCTCTCCACTCTCTGCACAGCTCTCCGCCAGCTGAACTATTACACCCATGTGACCAGCTGCAAGGATAGCCTCCACACCCTCCACCAGCTCATCAAATAACTTCAGGAACTGTAAAAAAAAAACAAAAAAAAAACAACACACACACAAAAACACATTTGTAATTTTGTAAATGCCTTTTTTTTTTAGCTGAACGATAATCTTTTTTTTTTTTTTTTTTGCTTATATGGGTATTAGCTATACCAGCTCTGGATCAATAAAGTTTATCCAAGTCTTTCTGTCAGTTTGACACATACCATTTTGTATTTGGCTGTGGCTGTTGTGAGCCGCTGAATGGTAAAGTTGGCAATAGGATGGAGGGCGAGGTCAACCAGCTGATCTTTGAAGTGATTTTTGTAGATGTCTCGCAGCAGAGCCTTGTGGGAAAGTTGTATGACTTTCTCAATGAGGTGACTAGAGGCCTGATCCTTGAGAAAAACTAGTAGAGGACTGAAAAAAAATCTGTTATGAGATTGCTTGTGGCTTTCTAAATGTTGTCTAGATGAGTGGCTTCACTGACCTGACTCCTGGTGCAGCACTGCGACTTGACAGATACTCCATGATACGTTTGAGAAGCTGTTTACAAAGTTTGGGTCGTTTTCTGTGACATACTGTCAACATGGTCTGAAATACTGCACTGGCAACTGAGTCTGTGACACTGACTGGGAAATAGTGAGAAATCAACAGATGAATGAAAAGATAGTTTCAGATAACAAAATCAAGGCCAGACTCTTAAAAATGCATTTGATAGTTTTAGAACTTACGGTTAATATTAGCCATTAAGCTTTCTGTAAGCTCTTTCAGTTCATACCAAAATGAAGTGGGAATGTCAAAGTCTGTCAGCTGTAGAGCAACATTACGCTCTTTTGCTCCTGGAAAATAAATAACATAAGCTTTGTGTGTACATGGCACAAATTCAATAGTTGAGGGTAACATAATGAGCTAAAACAGGCACAGTAAATATTAAGTTATTTTATTTCAATGGTAAGTACCTGGTTGAACTTCAGTTCGAGGAGGTCCAAGGCAGCCTGCCATCACATGGAGAAGCGTTCGGACAACGTGTGAACCGTGAACATGTTTAATAAACTCAGCACTGTTCTCTCTGACCATCTGACTTAAAGACAACACCTGCGTCTCAAGAGGTCCACAACTATCATCCTCTGACTCCGTCTCTAAAAAACACATACATATAATAAATAAACCATTTACTTACTTACACTATTTGTTAGTAACTGTTATGTGAATATACTGTACCTGACCACCTGGACATCTGTCGGATGGCGCTTTCTACCACATGACCCCCACAGCGGCTGCAAGAAACAGTCTTGAATTCAGAGCCTGTTTCTCCACCAAGTTCAGCCAGCACTTCCGCCACCTGATCAAGACCAGAGAGAGGGAGGAGGTGTTGCAGTGTGATACTCCCTGTACAATCTAAGGCGACTAATGCAGCTTTTCCTTTGACTTCAGAAAGGATGTTCCCCACAAACATGTCTGCATAAAAACACAACAAAAATCACAGTTTAGTTATTAGGAATGTACTGTATGCATATGTCTCTAACATAACATTATTATCATTTACTTTTTAGGCCTGTACGACTAAAAAATTATCAATTTGAAAAAAGAAAAAATAGTATTTTAAACCCCAAATATTTAAGTGAAATTCAATAAGTTTTGTAAGATGTGAAATACATATATATTTCTTTGTACTGACACTCAACAAAGCAAAACAGTACTAAGACAGAAGAGTATTGTTAAGTGCTCAAGTTTTGAGTTAAAAGGTATTAAGTTGGTCTATTTGATAGCTTTTATTGGTCAGTCACAAAGTCTGGACGTTTTGGTTTTACTGTTAAATGTCCTACTTTGTTATGATTACTTTACTGTGTGTTTAATTAGATAAAGTCTCACCTTTCTCCTCATTATCTTCAAAGCCTTCGTTGAGTCTGTCTCCAACTCTGCGAAAGTATCCCACACTCAGAGCGTCCAGACGGTTCTTGCCTCCTTCTCCTCTCCTCTCATCACCTCCTTTTCTCATCTTCTGTCTCACTTCTCCATCTTCACCTGTGGATTTCCGCTTATTCCCATCCGTTTTCCATTGCTTCTTTTCTTTTTCCATTTTAACCATAACTGAACAACTCTAGTACATAGGGAAGAAAAAAAGGTAATTAAGTTATAATAAATACCACAACATATAGTATCCTGTTGCTTTAACATGATGCTTATAATTTAATCCACTTTAGTGTTATTTTAACCCTTCAATAAAAATGTACTTTCCTAGAAGAAGAAATTATATGTTGTTGAATGTTTCTCAAGTGTTGTTAACAAAATAATCCAGATGAATATATTTACAAGACGTTTGGATAGCAGGCTTTGTTATTAATACAATTCATTATGTATCTTAATGACATATGGTCAAGAAAATCTGAAAGACAACATTATAATCTCGAAAAAATACTGTAAATTTACTCACATGTGAGCCTTGGAGCTTCAGGGTGGCTGCGCACAGTGATGACGTATACACAGCAGCACATTCCTGCCCTCTGTTGGCCACAAGCACACTCAGCAAAATGTAAGTATACTGTAGTATTGATTTCTAAATATGCACCATACATCAATCTTATTATACACCACTTACAAATGAGCGTCTGACAACCACAAAGCCGTAATTTTTCACAAGGTTGTCATTTACTGCACCACTTTGCACTTTTTGTTTCCTAACCAAGCATTCCTGTAGCATTTTTAACATAAGATTATAACTTAAAAAACGTAATACTCTTAAATATAAAACATTTGCATAATATTATAACATGAAGCTTCTTCTTGCTTTTTTACACTTTGACCAGTAGAGGACACCATTACCTCTCCTTTTCAAGTAGCTGCTGAGGTTTGTGGCTTGTGGCTTTTTTAGTCAACAGTATGGACTTAAAAATATTCTACTACATTCCACTGACATAATCACACATTTTAACCGACCTTGTGAGAAAATGAATGTGTGAGAAAAAACATGACCAAAACATTTATTTGGGTGTGTATTTACTTTGGCTTCCATGGCATTGCAGTGGCTTGTAGATACACGTAAAATGATCGTATCCTTAGGTCATTCACTCTCTCTAATATGTCATAGTTCTTCTCTACTTTCCAGGAAACTCGGGTTAGTCAAAAGCACATTTACAATAGCTTCATAAAACACAATGCTTTACATCTGTCCCTTTCAGAATAAACAGCTTTATCCAAGACTGAATTTGGATGTGAGAAGAAGGAGAGCAGCAGATAAACTAGACGCAGGCTGTCGTAAACGACAGCAAATGTATATCGGCGAAACGCCCCATGCGTCTGCGTCAACTGCTATAACACCGACTGCCTTATGGCGGAGGAGGTGGTGGAAGT
>JAVQKG010404347.1:0-11588 GCA_036025885.1 Hypseleotris bucephala | reverse complement strand
GTTCCATAACAACTTTTGCATAAAAATGTCAAATCAGTCATTGTTACTAGTATTGCAACCAGCGTAACATTTGTGAAGCTTTATCTTTAGATAGAATCGGAACTATGGCAAAGTAAAGAGAAAGACAAGTGCTACTTAGAATCAGTCCGGAAAATGTTGCATGCACACATCCAAGATGACTAGCAGTAGGCTTTGATAACTGTACACAGTGAATAGAAATATGAGAGTGGAGAGTAAACAGTTCACATTAATACAAGCTAAGGGCAGTCAAAACAACGTGCAATTGTTAGGAGTGTATTTAAATATAGTGTTACTGTTCTGCGTAAAGCCGTTATAATACTTTATCATATTCTGTTTCTTGGGGCTATATAATGGACTGAGATTCCACCAGAGCGTATACTGTGAAGTAAAGCTCTATTTAAGCAAAAATTCATCACGTTGACAGTTTACTGTAAATTTAGATTATCAGAGAAGTGCTGTGACGATGGTGACTGATTACACATGGCGCGCACAAGGTCTCTGTCTGTCTATAGCAGCTCCATTGACGGCGGCGAAAAATTATCCTGTGCGTCCGAGACGTGCCAAGGTTTCGGGCCACGGCGCACCTCACTTCTGTGCAACTTGCTTTCACTCAAGTCTTTGTGGTGGTCTACAACTGGATTTTATTTTCTGATGTTGAAAACGTTTTAAGATAATCAACAATAAACAAATTGGACTGCACTGAGATAACTAAATAGCAAATGCTTTGTATATTTGAATGTGCTTTACAATATTTAAATGTATTAGCTGTGAGCACCGAGAGTCTGTTACGCATTAATATACGCCACATGACGTTAAATCAATACAGACAAGTCAGATGTCTCTTCACTTAGATAGTCTTATGCATAAACCGTACACCTTTGTTAGACAATACAGTATTTGACCTACATTTTCACCAATAGCATACGTAGGCTATAACACTGTAGCTTTTTGTGGGGAGTGTATGGACTTTCAATAGACCGTGAAACACAGTGCTATGTGAATACACTTTTTCTAATCAAAATAAACATACCTTTTTTTTTACTTTTAGATCGTTCCGTATCAATAATAAATACATGCATATCATTAGTTATTAGGATGAAACCCAAACATCCTGAACTGGATAGGGGTTTGGTTTACGTGTAACGTAAGTATGTGCAAAATATACATTTTCTTAATTTATTTTTTACTAAATCAAAATCCATGGATTGACACAAATAATTAATGGATTATATTGTATATGGATTAGAAAGGCCCTTTTCAATCTTTAGGGCGCGCGCCTTTTTGAGTATAGGCCTTTGTCCCGTAGATTGTGAAGAAAATATTTTTAAACGCAACGAGGTTTCTTTAAATGTATATTCAGAATGATATTTCAGAGTAAACTGTGTAAATAACTTTACACTTTGTCATTACGTTTTAAATTTACAATCCACAATACATCAATTACAAGCTAATTAACCCTTTTGTTTATGAATTGAAGATATTATTTTTAATAATCTATAAGCATACGGGGAATACAGAATTATCTTTAACACGTGACAAACATTTTATGGGTTTTCTCAAAAGTTATGAAGTAATAACTTGAATATTACTATATTTTAAGTCAAGACCAAGGCCGCATTAATTCCCTCCTTTTGCCTAACACTGTACGACTAATTTGGTGATCAGCAGTTTTACGCATAGCTCCTGCAAACTAAAACCTACAAATAGAAGATTTTTGTGCAGAATTGATCCAAGCTCTGCACAAACATCTGTGCCATTTGTGCTGTGATAAAAGCGTTCAGTGAAGCGATGAGCAAAAGCGGGGTTAAATGTTTTTTAAGGGCTCTGGGGGCTCGCTCTGGGGGCTGCGGGCCCTGCCTTTACCCTGTGACCGGGTCGAGAGTATCAATCCTCGGAATGCAAATGCGCGCCCCTCGTCCCTAAACATATCAAATGCGATTTATTCAAAAGGAATTCACCAATCAAGCGCCGCTAATAAAACGCCAGCCACTCCATCTTGTTGCAGGGGGCCGGGCGGGGGGTCGCTGCCTAACGCAGGGTCACTCAGCTTCCAGGGTTCACCTGGAGTGCACCGTGCAACATATGTAATTCAAAGCTATTCTGTCTTTTGTGTGGGGAGTCTCGATCGCTATTATAAGGCTGGCATCGCGCTCCGAGAGAACAGATGACGGAGACTGTTCACTGCCTAAACTTTTGACCCCAATTTTTCCTGCTATCTCCCCCTCATCAGCAGAGCCGGCCCCTCCAAAGAAAAAAAATGATTTTAACTCCGTGTATCTCCTGCCATGGGGGTGATCATTTCAGCACAAAATCATAATTGGAGCCGAGAGCTTTTTGTGACGTTTCCAGCTAGCTCTGGGTGAATACCACCACACGTTATGCAAATCATTCATTAGAGTTAGATCAAGCAAAGCAGCCAAAAGTCTTTGTTGGAGGCGATTCCCCCTCTCTCGGCTCTTTGACGTACCATACCAACCATAGGGCTTTCTGTCTTTGGATGCATTCATTAAAAAGCTCACAGAAACGTGTCATTAACGCGAAAGTCGTGTGTGTTTTACTGTGCGCCTCTGTTCTCCTCTCTTGCACACAGCACACTCGCGGTATGACAGTGAACTTGGCCTAAAGCGGGCTCTGCTGGTGGCTCGGAGAGGATGCAGATTTATCTTCGTGCCGGGGATGACCTCCATATGAACCCATCGCTGCTGCTCCCTCTCTCCCCGCGTCTGTGCGCCAACCCTGTGCGCGCAAACGTCTCTCCTTGTTGAATTATTGGCACCACGTTTCATTTACAAATAGTGGCGCTTCCAATGAGCCTTTTTCTGTTTCCAAAGTGTATGAAGCCAGACAGGGAGGAAGAGAGAAAATGATTTTTCTTTAAGGTGACTTTTAACAGAGGTTCTACTTTGAAGTGTGTTCTAAATTACTCCAATATATTAAAAGTAAAGTTTGAGACTGCTTTAATAAATAGACATGAAACCTCTTATGAAATATGCATGGTTATTATTCTACAACCCATGTTCCAGATCTCTGTTTCTCCTCCGCTAAGACACACACAAGAGATGACCAAGTCTCTTTGCAAGTCAATTTACGCACATATATATGCCCTGATTACTAATGTATTCTTTATATTAGACCAACTTTAGGTTAACAAACCTATACTTAGATATAACGCAAGGGAAGTAAAGTTAAACCTCGCCTATTGATGCAACAAAAATCTTAAAAAAATATATAATGCATCGGTGCACAAATACTATATGTTTAAAACACAGCTATTGTGTACATACCGTTTTAAAAGTCCCCAAAACCAAAACAATTCTAAAAGTTTGCCATGAAAAACTCAAGCTTTGAAATAACTAAAAAACTATCTAGATTTCTGTTTACATAACCATAACACCTAAAATATATTTGTTGTTTTGAGTCTTTTCTCGAGTGCGTCTGACCCCATTCTGACCGGATTTGGACATAGGTCAGTACAAAGCGAGAGTGACCAGTGGCTTGAACTTTTCAACTCTGAGACCAAAATGACGTGGCTGACACAAAACGGAATTCCTTTTCCAGTGTCCTGCTGATTCTGTTTGCTGTACTTTAGCTGCTGTTTACTCGGCACACTTTTACAACCAACTTTTTAACAATGGACTACCAAAAAGTCGCTAGGATAGCATTAGCCACATTGGGACGTAATTGTAATCGAAAAACTTGTGGCTCGCGGTCTGGGAAACCTCTAAACGACAGGCGAAGTTTGTGGGGGTGGAAATGGACTTAGAGCTAATTATCCAACATGTAAAAACGGATTATGACTTACACCGCAGATGGACGCAAACAACGAGGGAAGGAAGCAATTAAATAGCCATGATCCGGACCCAACCCTGCGCAACATCTGCCCAGACCAGCTCCAATTCAGCGCTGCGCTCCTGACAAATGACTCTAATAGACTAATAGGGACGGATACAGGGAGAGAATACAATAACGTGCTGTCTGTGTTTCTGGAGCGTGTAGTGCGTCAAAAACTTACCAGGACACCCGCGTAAAAGCTCCACGGCGCACAAAACCCCGACTCCGAACCCTTCCAAAGCGAGAATCCGACCAAGCCTCGGCCGTCACTGAGATTATATGTTATGTGCAATATACTGTCAACTCCCCAAAACCATAAAACTTACTTTAATGGCTACCACGTGACCGCTTTATGGCCAGTGCAGCCTATCTGGCCCGGGCTCCGGAGGGTTTTTACGATCTAATTCATAGACACAAAAAAGGCTGCTATTCATTTAGCCAAGCCAAATGTCACACACGCGCACAGACACGGGCTCGCTGGGTTCCAATAAAGTTTACAGAGGGGAAAGTGAAGGGGTATGTGCGCGGAGGGACGCCCCATGCAACAGCGAAAGGTGAGTGCAAAAAGACGATTTGATTCAAGAGAGACCTGTTGATACCATTAAAATGCGTGTAGAATATTGGTCAATTTATTCACGTGATAGAAAGGGTCACTGAGGGGTTAGGTTATGACCAGGAAGTGAGAGGGACTATCCGAAAGTCTTAAAAACTGCGTACATTTCACACATATCTTCAAGTAGAAAGTTTATTATAATGGCCACTACTGTCATTGTCATTATTATTATTTATCATAGTATATTCTTGACTTCCAGTCTTTGAAAAAAAGGCGTACACGACACACACACACACGCGCACAAATAGAAGCCAATGGGATTTACAATGAGCCCAAAATGGCGCTAACACTTTTACGCAGCAAAAATTACAAAACAATATTGATACTGTACATACAAAGACGGACATGTCCAGACAAAGCACGGAGAGCCACACTTCGGCTGGTTATTATTTTTGAAAGAGCGTGGCATAAAACAAATAAATACACACATTTACACTACATACAGTGTAACCGAGGCAAAGGTGTACTGTTGTCTCTTATTATTATTAATGATAACGAACCTGTTTACAATTCTTAATGGATACACTTCAAGATTAATCCTGAAGAAGAAATAATTTAAGCACACATTGAGTTACTTTGTTCTACGTCTAGACAGAATTGTACAGTTCAAAATCACATCTCACACCAGGTCAAAACAAATGCATTAGTAAAACAAGAATATAGGTAGCGCGCCAGGCCGCATTTAGTGGCCCAATGAAACTAATAGTTAAAACATCTTTATGGAGATATTTGAGCTGTTTTTCCTCACTCTTCCACATCACAATATTAACCTGGAAACGAGAACTACGCTTAACTTATCGTTATGGCGGAATATATTTTAAGATAAACTTTTACGCAAATGACTATTAAAATGTTTATACTTTAGTAAATTTTGGGGGACAAATATTCATTAAATTCGACTTTACATTTGAACCAAGTGTATGAATTATCTCAAAACTACAAACTACAAAAAGAGCGCGATTTGTTCCAAACGTGGGCAACAGGTTTTACGCACAGCAGTTGCTCGGGTTTAAGACTTATGTGGGGTAGGTAAAAGAAGATGTATGGGTTTTTGCGAATCCCAAACAAGACATGATTGTAAAAAAATATGCTAAATGAATTACGAAAAAATACGGGTAATCGTATGCGTTAAATCCCGGATGGTTTTACGCACAGAAATGGTATAGAGCTTAAATAATAACAAAACTGGTCAGATTACAGCTATTAATTAGGCTTTGTAACTAGAATCTGGCTGACTTTTTTTTATCAGTGTTCCAGTGACTAAAAGGCATAGGGGATACAGATACTTGATATGGTACCATCATAAATTTGACAACAGTAAGTGCTGGGTCAGAGGTTCCACGTCTCTTACGCACAGAAGGGAGCAACTTTAGTCTCTACTGGACAACGACAAGTGCTTTCATTGAATATATAACATTTACATTTTACAAAGCTACAAAATGAATAGTTACTTATTTGTGGCTGCAGAAGACTGGCCCTATTTTCTCCTTATCCCATAATAAGGAGACTCTGCCAAACGATCCAATGACAAACTTAATTTTACAGAAGTGCTTTTAAAAAAAATGTTAACATCACGTTATTCACAATGACATCTGCTTAATTTGAAACCTTATACAAACAAATAAGACATAGAAGGATAATAGCTGGGCGTATACAGTACAATAGGAATCAGGGTCCCACTGAGTCTCTTGGACCACGACAATATGACATGACATCTCATTTGCTTTTAATAAGACTTTTGTGTGTTTTTAAAAGTCTATGAAACAATACAGAAAAGACTACAAATGCATTTTTACACAATCAAAATATATCGTCGAAATGAAAAGGACGTGAAGGAATATACTTCAGGGTCACAGTCTCTTTTGGACCACAATGATCACATGACATTCATATTTTCTCATAGTTACATGGATATGAGTTTTGGAGATAGTTTTGGGCGCACTAAGGCCTGTATCCCCCTCCCGCCGCTGCCATGCTCATGCTCTTCAGCTTGTTGTCCTTCTTCCACTTCATTCTTCGATTTTGGAACCAAATTTTGATCTGTCTTTCGGAGAGGCACAGTGCGTGGGCTATCTCGATCCGCCTCCTGCGCGTCAAGTAGCGGTTAAAGTGGAACTCCTTCTCCAGCTCTAGGGTCTGGTACCGCGTGTAGGCTGTCCGAGCTCGTTTACCGTCCGGACCTGACAGATCTGAAAGTAAAGAGGGAAGTTAAGACACAACAAGGACACGTCCCAAGACATATTTTAGGTTTGTATACAAATAATAGCAGGGAATCCACAAACAAACAAAATAATAAGGAAGGAAATCAGTTTTACGCACGCAGTGATATGAAAATTGTTACCAGATTATATTACAAACTACCAATGTTAGGCGCAACTTAATCAATAAAAGATTAAAAGGCGCAGAACTGGCGCATATTAAAAGTTACACGTTGTGCGCAAAAGTTTCATATTAGATTTCCCTTTTTTATACTACACGTTTAGTCTATTAGTCACAAATTTGGCGTTTAATAAAGATAAGGGGACAGCAAAACAAACATGACTGGAGGTTCACTGCTTAAAGTGTGGTGAATTTTAGACTCCAATCCCAATACAATTTGCTGATTGCAATTACAGGATTGTTTCAGTGGCCAAATCTGACGTAAAGTTAATTTCAAGTTAAGATAACAAACGCGAAAGGCCGTTACGCACGCTTTAACTCTGGATAAATTGTAATTGGTCCATTCCACAAACAAAATACTTATCTCACTATTACACAAATCTCTGCAGAAATAATCAAATGCTTGTTGACTAGCAGAATATGAATGGAATGAAATTACTCAAAACATTTTATTATGCAAATGTTAGAGCTGCAACAAGTTTAGATTTTACGCACGTTTTTACTTGGTTTAATCACAGTGATATGTTACATCAAACAGTGGCACTTAATTGCTTTGTACAACATCCACATTCAGCAGTGTGTGTGGGTACTAAACACACCCCAGTGCCTTTATGTGACACCAAAAAGGTTGTTCTTTAAAGCCTTTTAGAAGGTCTGAATCAGATGTCACCATGTTGATTCAGTCTTGACAATAACGTACTGAATTGATCCTGTCACGTATGTCACAAATGTAGAAATAGTTGCATTTTCTCTCAAGGCCTCTCGGGTATATTTTCATTTAGATCAAGCTTTTTATTGACAACAATGACTTTGACCTTGTTTCCAAATGGATGCCAGTTCTACAAAAAGTACAGCACTGGAGAATGGCAAAATATATTCTCTGCTCTTACTTGAAAAAATATGAATTAATAATTACGTGTGTCGTTCGTTTACTGCGTGTGAACAAATTGTATTGATTTTAGATGCAACTTTACCTAACTACAGGTATTTCTATACTATGTGGCCTTGACATTTAAAGCTAACTTTAAAACAAAAGTACACAATCCATTTCCTAAAAGCAATGTTTCCCATTTGTGCGCTTTATGCGCCTTCATACACTTTGCATCAATGTATTTCTTCATCTTACCCAACTAGAAATAATTAGGTCAAGAAATAAGTTGTTGACAAAAACACAAACTTTACCGTGACTTATATGCAGTTTCCTCATCCAGGGATAGATCTGTGGCTGCGAGTTGTCGGTCACATTTTGAGGGGTACTGGGTGCGCTCCCCGCGGGCTTCTCTTCGTCCAAGTTCGCCACTGCCGCCGCTTTTGCCACGCTACAGTCCCGGTTCAGCAGCATGTTGCCTCCTGCTGCCACTGAGCCTGCCCCGTGCGATGGACTGCCATGCATGCTCGAGCTCTTCCCCGGCCGTGCGTCACTGGCCTGGGACGCGGAAGAGGCGCAGGGCAGTGGCTCGGGTTGTATAGGGGGTGGTGGTGGAGTAGACAGGGGTAAAGGGGAGGTGTTGTTAGCGGTGTTGTTCTGCGCGTACCTGCCCGGGTCTATGGCGGGCGTAGAGGACGAAGGATTTGGGGAGTAGCCCGAGGTCCGATCGTTGAAGTGGCCACCATTTCCCCGCGCCACACTCAGGTCCATCCCGTTGTAGCCATACCCGTACCTGCTAGAGTGCATTCCGGTCGAGTCCCTGTATTCTCCGTTCTCCCCATAATTATGTAACTGGAAGTCCGCGCCGTTGGGATAGCGTCCGCAAAATGAGTTCACAAAATACGAGCTCATTTGTTGACAATTCCACCTTTGCTTTACGTTTTGCCTTTAGTTGTTTATTTCAGGTAAAACCCGCATAAAGACGCGCGCTTTCTGAAGTGATTTGTGGCTCTAATGCTTTAGCGCGTCCTATAGCAGCCCCACAGCAGCACAATTTATGATGAATTATGGAAATGAGTGGGACATGGACTTGATTCTTCGCTCTTACGTAGGCACCCAAATATGGGGCTACGGCGAAGAGTCACGTGCTTTTGTTGACCAGTCGTAAATCCTGTTCGGTGACCTCCAGAGGTAAGCTCGCGCACAGGAGAGGGAGGGTGGGAGTGCACAGGGACGCGCGTTCACGACAGAACTCAACTCAGAAAGAGCAATGGGAAAGTTTTGGGTAGTCGTGGTGCGCCATCCTCTGGTGTAACTCGGGCATTGAAGCTCATCCGAAAAGGGGTCACAGGGAGGTTAACGAGCATTGCGGCAAAAAGAGACTCGGATCCTGAACAATACGACACGCAGAGAGAGAAGCGCGCATCGGTAATGCAAAAGAATGTGTTTGGCAGGGTTATGATGAGGCTATGAGAGCAAATAGTGTGTAGATAATAGAATAAAAGCACATTCCAGATAGTTTGCACCCCCACATTACCAAAGAGATAATGACAGATAAGAGCTGGTAGACGCTTACCCAATAGTATTTTTTACTAAATATCAGCAAAAAGAACAATATATTTGACAACTAACAATAAGAAAGTTAAATTAAATTCAAAAAGCTTATAAGTGGGTAGTTGAGATCAAGTTGTCTGTCTTAGTGTTAAATATGTTGCATTCATGCCCACGCGGTCATTACAGTCTTTGATGTACTTAAATGTACTGTACTCATGATGACAGACAGAACAAACCGTTTCGATCACGTTAACCTAAGAATAGCGTATAATCGTTTTATATGAAGTTAATGTAGTGAAAGAAATAGTTGGAAAAAAATCTACGCGACCCTATGAAGTCGTTAGTATTCATTTGTATACATGTATTTTATATCGACCATCAATTTTGCTTTAAATTGCTGTGTATGTTTGCACAGACTATGATCGTTATAGGTCTATCTGGCATTAAAATGTCAAAAGTAGCTTAAAATTAAAATGTTAAATTCAGGTTCGCTTTTATCTTTAGATTTCAAATTCTGGCACATATGCGCAGTATTTATTCACTCGGATGCGCCTAACCAAATATATAATGTTTTAAATGAACGAATATAGCACTACAAAAATATATTATAGAACCAATTGTGCATGCGTCATTTTTGCTATTGGTCTCATGAGAAAGTGTTAAATTGTTTATGAACTGTTAAAGTTTTAATAAAATTATGGTCACTGCATGTCCAAGAAAAATATACACGGTTCATCCATTTAATTGTAATAAATAATAATTGTTTAATCCTCGCTGTCTCCTTTAGCTTTGCGTAATGGTCTCAGATTATGTGCCCGTGTACTAAAAACGACCTTATCCTACACCCTACATATACGACTGAAAACAAGAGTGTGTTGTGAGCCCCACTCCCTGCTTCTCGTCCCGCTCTCTCCGTTTGTTTTTCTACTTCAGGAATTTTTATGGCCCCGGCATTTCTCAAAGCTCAGACTTGTCCTTTAGTTCGCCGTTAATGCTTCACTTTTCAACGGCACAAGCCCGATCCTGCGCCCCTGACACCGCGCTGAGATGGATTAGACAGTAATTATTTGGATACAGGTATGTGTGCCCTTTACAGGAGCGGTAGCGCACGGCCAAAAGGCATCCACACTCTTTCGCAGCGACAGAACTCTGGTTTCAAGACTCGGGCTAAAGCGCAGCTGATTTATGGCTGGCCAATGGCAACAAAGTTCCCACGAAATGTTTCCCTTCGGAGCACAGACACACGCAGAGTTGAACCCAAGCAGCAGAAAGGACGGAAATGCAACGTAGGAGAAAGAATAGGGGGCCAAAAAAACAAGG
The DNA here is from genome assembly GCA_036025885.1 of Hypseleotris bucephala. Taxonomy (NCBI): domain Eukaryota; kingdom Metazoa; phylum Chordata; class Actinopteri; order Gobiiformes; family Eleotridae; genus Hypseleotris; species Hypseleotris bucephala. Next base: position 1,002 of record JAVQKG010404347.1, on the reverse strand, counting down.
GCCCACATATGAAGGAGGGCAGTGCACTCTACAGGCGTCGACGCAGAACGCACTGGACACAGGACGCGTAAATACTGTGCCACGTGGATTTAAATGCCAGTTAATTGAATAGAAATACAATTACGCACGGATGAAACGCACGTAGTTTGCAGTGGTTAATTTTTTCAGAGAATTCTAATTTCATATGCATTGAAGTGTGTGGGATAATAGCATTGTAACCCCAAGTGTTACAAGAGAAAAATCCCAACAACCGAATTCGGACTAGAACATCAGCTGCATCAGAACTACAAAAACATTTTGAATATTTGAGCAGTGATAATGGAAGGTATACGGCTTTATGATAGATATTTTTATAGCTGACCAGAAACATCAAACACAAAAGCCAACATTAAACATTATGAAACACAATGAGAAAAGTAACTAAGAGGAACAACTGGTCTAAACAGCTCAGAGACTGTATAGATAGCTCAAATTTACATTCATTTTAAAGGGCTTGGCAATACGAAGTGTGTATAATGTGGTGAATAGTAGCCAAATCTATTGTTGTATTTTGTTTAATAGAAATTCGTGAATGTAATCATTTAAAAAGAATTCACATGGCATCGCTCAGGTCTAGAATAATGATAGCACACCAAATAATAGCTGATCAATGCGCATGTAAAAATAGCATTAGACACGTGCGTAAAATAGGTATTATTTTGGGGTACATTAAAAATTATGATCATGGTTGAGGTTTTACATATATAGAAACATTGCTACACATACCTTTACACATTAATTAATTAATCAAATAGTCCAACTAAACAGTTTTTTGGGGGGGTTTAGTCTTGAATACAAAGCTTATAGCCTATAGAATAATAAAGACAAAAATACATACATTACATTCCATAAATTCAATTACCATCCATTTTTTTTAAATTTACATATGCATAACTATGTAGAAATATTTGTGAAATAAACACCTACAATGATAATCCTACGGTGAATTTAGCCCAGAGAGCA
>JAVQKG010404279.1:0-25032 GCA_036025885.1 Hypseleotris bucephala | reverse complement strand
AATGAGACATTTCACTTCTAAAATAGTCCTGCTTCTTTCCTTCCTTCATTCCATAATAACTATTACATTTTAAATATATGTTCACACTGTACAGATATATTTTGGCATATGAAATATTTTTGGTATTGACATTTTTCTGGTGTGAGGTATGAAACAGAAAAGGTGAGTGATTGAATGTGATGATGAACAGTGCTGAGCAATCTATTGTAGCAGGACTTCCAACCGGATATGAAAAAAAAATGTTCCAACTTTAATTTCACTAAACATGCTCAGTTGCTAAAGGAATTGCTTTTTTGTTTTTAATTGATTTTATGTTTTATTAAAATACCTGCTATCAACTATACTGTGTCCTTATTGATACAATAAATACAGTTACTATTACTGTTTTCAAAGGCAGTAGAAAGGAATATTTTCGGTTATTGGCTACTACAGTTAGTTAATTATAAACTAATTAAGGATTTTATTAATTCAGTACAAATTTGCTTACATTACAGAGTTGAGAATTTTAACATCTTTCTGCCCATTAAATTAGGCAAACGATAGGCCATTACTGGTCCTTAGAAAGGACTTATTCAGGTTGCAAAGACAAAGGATATTGCACCTTTCTGATGCATCATGCAAGCTACATCTGAAGTTAGGGGGATCATTGTGTAGGCTGGAGGCGGTGCTGAGCAGGCGGCAGACGGAGGAGGACTGGGCAGGGCAGAGCTGCAGAGACGCAGAAACATCCACAGACAGTCTGCAGTGCACATCGGGAACAATACACTGACAGCGCCTGCCGACTGCACGGAGAGGGATCAGTGTTACTGCTTCATGTATTTATATTAAAAGGTAAGTTTTATTTCTGTAGATGACAGATTTTGTTGTTGCTGGGAAAGCTGTCAGTGTGCGCCCCGCCCGCCAAGCTAACCAGCGGATGATGATGCCCCTCTATCGGCCTGACTAGCTTTAGTCAGCGCCGGTGAAATTAGCCAGCTAGATATAAGCTTTACTTACCACCACTCTGTCGTTTATTACTTTTGTTATAATCCCGATGATAATCTAACTAGTTATGGGAGGCAAACAAGTAGGCTAATCTTCTTATTGACTTGTGGCTGGCAGCCAGTGTTAGCTAACATATTGAGTGCTAGGTTAGCAGCACTGCAGTGATGTGTTTGGGTATGTCATAAAGATGCAACTCCCATTTTATAACCACATAGTTTTCAAGAGCATTATTGTAAGCTAATAAGCGTGATTCAGACGTGGTCAAACGCCTTTTGCTTTACTATACCATTTGTCAATAGCACGAGTGCAATGCAATACATCTGGAAACATTGATGATGATGAAGTGTGGCACTGTTAAATAAAAAAGATACACAAACACTACCACAACTGCAGTCAACAGCAAAACAAATAAGCATAATCATTGTTCTATAATCCTTAACTTGAATATTTTAATATTCGAACTCATTAATTTATCAAATTCCCATAGAGTAATCCTTGGTCATTGGCAGCCTGTCTTCACAATGACAGCAGAAGAAACCATCAATGTGAAGGAGGTGGAGATTATTAAGGTGATCCTGGACTTTCTAAACTCCAAGAAGTTGCACATCAGCATGTTAGCTCTCGAAAAGGAGAGTGGTGTCATCAATGGGCTCTACTCTGATGACATGCTCTTCCTCAGGTAGGAAATTTCAATTATTTTTCCTCCATGTGTTTTTGTCGGTTTACCTTGGTACAGCCACTATCCAAACATACTGTACATGTGCATTGAAAAATCTAAATCATTTTTGTGAATGAATACTAAATTGTTGTCTGTCAGTGTTTGTCAGGGTGTATGCCACCTCAGACCTATAGATTCTGGGATAGACTTCAGACAATTATTTCAGATAGAGCTCTTTTTTTTGGATCTCTGGATCACTGTATGTCTAAAGAGATTGCTTCTGCAAAAGTCAACTAATTTGTCATTTGTAAACATCTCTGTTTCACAGATTTTAAGAATTTACTCAAAATTATTTTTTGTTACAGACAACTGGTTCTCGATGGACAGTGGGATGAGGTCTTGCAGTTTATTCAGCCTTTGGAGTGCATGGACAAGTTTGACAGAAAAAGGTGTGTTGTTGCTTTTTCTTAATATTCAAAACATTGAACTGTTCATTTTGTAACTTTTATATCCTATCTTGGTCTTCAGGTTCCGTTACATCATTCTAAAACAGAAGTTTTTAGAGGCCCTTTGTGTAAATAATGCTATGTCTGCAGAGGATGAACCACAAAATGTAAGACAAACGTGATCTTAATGAATAAACTCTAGTGTAAATAATATGCTGTTGAAAACCTATTAGATGTAAAGACACTTTAATCACTTTTGTCATTCTGTGATTAAAGATGTATTTTTTGATAAAATGCTCACAAGTAATTATAATAATTTGCATCTAGTTGCTTCTATCCACTGTTTATCCTCTTAAATTAGAGCAGCTTTTGGCTTACTGTCACATGGCTGAGCTGTGGCTTGTGACTCTGTGCCAGAACTATCACGTCCTATTAAGACGAGCAGGTCAGAATCCTTTGGGCTTCTGTGAAGATTGTGTATGAGGACACGAGCACTATAGTGTTTGAATGCTGTGATTGGATTATCGTATGGATAGAATCTACTTTGTGTTTCATTTATTTTATTTATTTATTTATTTATTTATTTGGACGGGACAGTGCGCATTAATGAACGTACAATTGTATAGAGTTACACAAGTTGACGTAAATGTGCCGGATTATAGCACGGTGCTAATTTCCATCCGTAGTCCCGGAATGGGGAATCTATTGTACATGTTTTTAGTGGTAGGGGAAACCGGAGTGCCCGGGGGAAACCTACGCAGACACGGGGAGAACATGCAAACTCCACACAGAAGGGCCTCAACTGCCCGGTCCGGGAATCGAACCCGGGACCCTCTTGCTGTGAGGCAAGAGTGCTAACCACTGTGCCACCGTGCCGCTGGTGTTAATAGTCATACTGACATTTAAATACATCTGCTACACATGTGCTTCTGATAAAATCATGCCATAGAGAGTAATGTTTTTATACTGCACCATCATTAAACATATTATATTTCCAGCTCGAGTTCACCATGCAGGAAGCAGTCAAATGTCTTCATGCCCTAGAGGAGTTCTGTCCCTCTAAAGAAGACTACAGCAAACTGTGTCTGCTGCTCACACTGCCTCGCCTAACAAACCACGCTGAGTTCAAGGCAAGATTTATTTCTACTCATATGAATTTGTTTCTTCCTTTGTTTTCACACTGGACATTAAGTCTTACTTTTATGTCATAGGACTGGAATCCAAGCACTGCTAGAGTCCAGTGTTTTGAAGAGGCCTGTACGATGGTGGCAGAGTTCATCCCCGCTGACAGAAAGTTGAGTGAAGCCGGATTCAAAGCCAGCAGGGATCGACTCTTTCAGCTGCTTTTAAAAGGAGTCCTCTACGAGTGCTGTGTAGAGTTTTGCCAGGTCAGAACACCACTGCTTTTGCATTACCCCTGTTTTAAACAGATACAAATATATAGCACTAAAACTAAAAGTACCAAAAAATAACTACAATTATTATTGCTCTTAATTTGTCATACATTGTCATGGTTTGTACTGGTTTTCAAGGATTTAGGTTGACATTTCTGGTTTTTGTTTGTGCAGAGCAAGGCAACAGGTGAAGAGATCACAGAGAGTGAGGTGCTCCTGGGAGTTGACATGTTGTGTGGTAATGGATGTGACGACTTGGACCTGTCCCTTCTGTCTTGGATGCAAAATCTGACCCACAGTGTGTTTACCTGCGCCTTTGAACAGAAACAGCTCAACATCCATGTGGACCGCTTGGTCAAACCTGTAAAAACTGGCTATGCCGACCTTCTTACCCCTCTTATCAGTAAACTGTCTCCCTATCCCTCCTCCCCACTGCGCCGTCCTCAGTCTGCAGACACCTACATGTCCCGCTCTTTGAACCCCGCGCTGGACGGTCTGTCTTATGGACTGTCAGGACAGGATAAGAGGGCAGGAGGGGGAGAGACAGGAGTGGGGAAAGGAGTGTCTCCCATGTCCCACTCATTTGCTAACTTCCACTATCCCGGGACAGGCGGGCAAAACCTGAGCAGGAGTCTAATGATGGAAAGCTCAGACTGCCACAGTATATTTGAGGAATCGCCTGAAACGTAAGAGGACAAGATTTGTGCTATGTTTTGAACATGGTATTACATTTTGCCATTGGACAAGCTGAGGGGCAAAGCACATTGTCTTAGAAAAAAAGAATAATAAAGTATAAAACACTGCCATAATACAATGTTCCAAATGTACATTAAAATGCAGATTAGCTACTGATTACTTGTTAGGTTATTACTGAGCAGTTAGTTTGTATACATACTTATAAGGCAGGAGAAACCCTCCTGATTATGTTGTTTAGCACTGCCAGGATGCACACAAAGACATATTGCTGAATCATAAGTTGTGAATTGTTGTATATTCTTTGTTTTCTGTAAAAGCTCAAGGACAGAAACGCCTGTGGATAAGATGATGAGTTCAAGCAGCACTCCGAACACAAGGCCGGCCTCAGCTCCAGGAGAGGACGCCCCGTCACCGGGCTCTGCAGATAGAAACGAGGTACACCACAACAGTGTAACCAGTTATGTATTATTACGGATTTCATTATTAATTAAGGTTGCTGCCTGTTAATAACTATAGAACATTGTAGAATTTATTTTAGAGGATGCTAAAACAGGTTAATTTTGCAAGATTAATTTGAACATCTATCGAACTATAGTGTTTTAATTAACATGTTTCTTATTGCCCTGTCTCCCACACCCAATCAACTCCATCACAAAATAATGAGACTCTCCTCATTGTAAACAGATATATATTTTAGGCACTGGCAACCCATAGTGCAAAGGGTCTTGTCAACATTGAGCTACTGTGATATTTAGGGTCTGTTTAAGTAGATGGTCTGTGGTGTTTATTGTGTGGCTTTGTGTGTTTTGTAAAACACAGATGGTGACATGGGAAAATAAGTCCTGTTGGGATTTAATGAGTATCGTCATTCCACAAACATGAGTCATTATTGCCCTGGTGTTGTCTGTAAGCACAGTGTTAGGCTGTATCTTTTCCTGTCTGTCTATTCTGGACCCAGTGAGCAGCTTGGTGTAAAGTTAGTGCTTGTCCCGCCCCTTCCAGACAGAGGCCCCAAACAGGAGCAGACTTTGGGGCAATTGTGATCCCACTAGTCATCTCTTTGTTGTTCAACAGTAGCCTTGTTATTTGGTCTAGAATTGGCAGAGGGCTGTCTCTCTCCCCTCCCCACACTTATAGCTGTTCAGATTATCATGGACAGGAAGTGCAGGACACAGTAGGGAAGTGACCTGTTTCCATTCTAGTTTATTCACAGTACTGTTGTGCCGTGAGGGTGTTGTCCTCAGATCATTGCTTAGCTTGCTTATTTGTTTTGTTTGTTTCTATTTCTGTAAAAGCCCCTTAAGGCAAGTTGTTGTTATAATATCGGGTTATATTTAAAAAAAAAGATCTTTTCTAAGCTCAGATCTTTAGTTGTTCCTAATATACACGTCACACACAGTATATACGTACCAGTATTTATTCCCATAATTATTACATAACAGGTTAAAAATGAAAAACATTTGTAAAATATAATTTTATCACGCTTTTGCACAGCTTCATGACTCAACAGAAAAGTATGAGGAGTTTTATCGGCAGCGTCTTCGTGTTCAACAGCACCTGGAGCAGAAGCAACAACAAAGACAGTTGTACCAACAGATGCTGCTGGAGGGAGGGGTGCAGCAGGAGCCCCCGCCCACTGACATGCAGCACAGCCTCACAGAGAAGTTTTTGAACAGGTATGGATATGTACAGTATGATGGCCCTCATTAGGCAGGGTGTGTAACTTGTACATCTCTAGACCAGCTATCAGTGCAGTAGTAACACATCATGCCTGATTTAAAAGTGATAAATACGCCCTATTTTAAGAGCCCATTAATTGGAGGAACAGCTGTCTGAAGATTTGGGCAATGTTAATGTGTTATTCACAATGAGTCCCAAGTGGTTCAGCTCCCCACACCCACACAACACTATCTGATGAGCTCACAAAAGACAGACTTTTGAAATGGAAACAAGTGTGCAGTAAATTCACATAATTGTATATTATTTATACAAAAACATGAATTCCCCAATACATTGTAGGATTTACTTTAATTATAAAAGAGTGTCTTAGAAATGTAAATGTTTTTGTCTGTGTGTGGATTCAGCCATGACAAATTCTATTTGATTTCTCCTTATGGATCCCCACCCTTTCATCATCTGCTTTATTTCGTCTCTCCTACTTACTAATGACATGCGGGATTATTCCATTTTTATTGATACATAGACACATTAGACATAATGAAATAATACCTTCTCTAATGCAGCATTTTAACAGTATATGTATCTGGTTCTTTCAGGTCCATTCAGAAGCTGGAGGAGCTGAACGTAGGCATGGAGAATTTAGGGGAGGAGGTGAAGTCTTTGACCCAACAGTATAATGGGAATGGGAACTCCCCTGGGCCTGAGGACAATAACAACCCTGCATCTGAAACCCCTGAGCCCACTAAGGTCCATGGAGGTGGGGTGATCAGCAGTACCCCGCAGCGCACTGTAGGGGGCCTAGTCCCGCAGCCCAATCAATCCCCTATTTCCCAAAGGTTTGTGTTTATATTATAGATTAGTATATTTATATTTACAGTAATACTGTCTGACTAATTCGACTGTTACTTTGGTCTTGGCTTGCAGTGGGCAGAAACAAAAAGGGACAGGTGACTCTCCCAGCTCACTGACCAGAAGTAAAGAGGTATATAATGCCAAAATTAAACAAAGTCCTACAGAATTCAGTCTGTTGGGTTTTTTCCTTTGTCCATAAACATGCAAATAAAAATAACTTAATAGTTAGCATTACATCAGAGATGGTAAATGTTAGATTAAATATGATCAATATGACAGTAATAACTTTTGTCTGTGTGTTCTCAGGGGGACAAATCCAAAGCCCTGTTTGTACCAGTGCACACTCTGGAAGACACTCAGGCCATCCGAGCTGTAGCCTTTCACCCATCAGGAGCGCTGTACGCTGTTGGGTCAAACTCTAAAACTTTACGAGTGTGTGCTTACCCAGAAACACTGGACACTAGGTATAAGACTGCAAAATGTTATAATCATAATATTTAATATAGTTCTACATAAATAACCATTGGGAGTTGCCTTTTGAATGTTGGGTTTGGTTACTGTCTCACATGTGTTACTGTTCTCTCAGTGAGTCCAGTTCAGTAAAGCAGCCAACCGTCCGCTTCAAAAGGAACAAGCATCATAAAGGCTCCATCTACTGTGTGGCTTGGAGTCACTGTGGGCAGCTCCTGGCCACAGGTTCTAATGATAAATATGTCAAAGTGCTTCCCTTCAGCGCAGAAACATGCAATGCCACAGGTTAGCAACATTAATATAAAAAAATGTATGTGCATAGAGCTAACAATCGTTATCCTTTGGTATTGCTCTAGGCCCAGACCTGGAGTTCAGTATGCATGATGGGACAATCAGAGACCTGGCCTTTATGGAGGGGCCTGAGAGTGGAGGAGCGATCCTCATCAGTGCAGGAGCTGGAGACTGTAACATCTACACCACAGACTGTCAGAGAGGACAGGGCCTACATGCTCTTAGTGGACACGCAGGTAGCTTCTATGGGACCTTTGTTGCGCCTCTGTCTATGATCTTTATGTGACGCCTGTTTCTGTTCAGGACACATTTTGTCACTGTACACATGGGGAGGTTGGATGATTGCTTCAGGATCTCAAGATAAAACTGTGCGATTTTGGGACCTTAGGGTGCCCAGCTGCGTCAGAGTTGTGGGAACTGCTTTTCACGGGTCAGGTATGCCTCATCTTAAGTTGTGGTTTTGATTAAATGATTAGATAAGTAGATGATTCCAGTAATATACATTTTGAACATTTCTAGTTGCTAATATACACTTTCTTGCTAACTCCTCAGGGAGTCCTGTCGCCTCTGTAGCAGTGGACCCTAGTGGTCGTCTCCTAGCAACAGGGCAGGAGGACAGTGCCTGTATGTTGTATGACATTCGAGGGGGGCGGATTGTCCAAGTGTACCGTCCACACAGCAGCGATGTGAGGTCTGTCCGGTTTTCACCTGGGGCACACTACCTGCTGACCGGCTCGTATGACACTAAAGTTATGGTTGCCAACCTTCAAGGTATATTTAATACCCTTAAAAAAATAAACACTGTGTTGTTTAAATTATATGTAGGCTAATTGTTACTTTTTATTTTTCTTTGGTTACCAAGGTGACTTGACAAAAGCTTTGCCCCAGACTGTGGTGGGTGAGCATGGCGACAAGGTGATTCAATGTCGGTGGCACACTGAAGATCTGTCATTCCTCTCGTCCTCTGCTGACCGCACTGTAACTCTCTGGACACACAACCAGTAACTCAGATGACCAGTGAATCATATCATAAAGACACACGCTACGTTCCTTCATAACACCTCTGCATAGAAACAGATCAACAGTATTTACAAAATCAAACATATAAACTCTGTGACACAGATAGCTGTTGCATGTTCATTTTATCTTGCTTTTTAAATCTTTGCAGCCCATTAGTGAGTTTCTATTTTGTTTTTCATTCCATATATTAGTACACAGTGCCGCCTGAATCCCGTACATTTACCGAGGAGTGGACACGTGGCCAAAAGCTTTTATCTTGACTGGTGCCTTTATGTCATTGTACTTTTGCATAAAAAATCATTTGTTTTTATTTTAATGAATTCAAGATCCGAACATTTATTTTAAACTTATGTTATGCTGCTATTTTAAGGGAACAAATCTTAATGTTGAGTTTTTTTCTTGGTGTGTCAGTAGTAAGCTTCTTCTGGTGTGTAGGCACTGTCAGCTGTTGCTCCACATTACCTATTTCCAACTGCAGCTTACCAAGTATACATTTGTTTGTACATCCGCATACAATGTATAAATGATGCATTATTGTTGTGCTGAAGCTGTTACAGTGTCTTAATATTGGCTCGCTTGCATTGGAAGACTTTTGTGTAAGCATAAAAGGGAAATACACATTTTCTTTAGGTTGAGTACTCAAGTGATTTTGAGTATTAGAGTTAAAAGGGTTGTCTACTGCTGTATCTAAAAATTTACAGTAGGTGGCATGATAAAGCCGACTGGAAGCACAGTTTTTTATTTTTTTGATAACCAGTATTTGAATTTTACTTTAACATTGCACTTTGTCATCATAAGTATTTTGTTTTCTAACATTGAGTTACTTACCAGGATGCATATTTATGTTTTGTATAGTATTGTAACAAAGGAGACAAACTAATATAGTGGTAAATATGTATTTATTTCTTGTGTTAATTGGTGTATAGATATGTGGCTCTTGTGATAAGCCATTTTAATTTTTTTTTTTTTAAGTAAAGTGACATGGAAATTGTCTTTTGTATGAATTAAGCATGTTTTTTGTAAGTAAGGAGTTATGACAACAGTTTAACTAAATAAATGAGGCTTTATTCCTCACATATTGATCAATACAGAGTACAAAACATTGTAACATCTATACATGGGTTAAATTCATTTTTTTTAAATCAAACATTAAAAATAGCTTTTGAAATATTTTTACTTTTCAAAACAAACAAAAACCCCTCACAAACAAGCTACATTGTGTGCTTCCCGTTATTGTGTCAGATGCTACTGTGAGTAACCACCTCAGTGGTTGGACGGCAGTTAACAGAATATTAATGTGATATGTACAAATGCATGTATCCAAAGATACACAGGACAACATAACAGTGAACATTATTTCCCTGATAGATTGAGATCTGTTGTTCCTCAGATCTCGATCTAATACATGCAAAAATATCCCATACTGTAAAACACAATGTCTAAAGTCAGTGCTTTGTTGTAAGTCTCTTTAGGAAGGCTTTTCCACTTCTCCAGTTTGCAGTCCACTTTAGTGCTTAGTGTTGAGTTCAGTTGGAGCTAGGTCTAGCTGTAGTTGACAGAGGCAAGGTTACACGTTGCTCATCCATTCGTTTAGCTTGAGAGCGCATAATGAGACTGAAGAAGTCTTCATCTGGCACAGTGGGTCCACGGACAGCAGGTGTAGGCAGGGCACAGCGCTGGTCATCCAAACGAGACCCCTGGTACAGGAGAAAGTTAGTCAAGAATAGAGGCTTCAGAAATGGGCTTGTACACTTTTTAAATGTTTAAACTGTAGTTAACAAACCTGGCACTTGACAAGCATGTCAAAAAAGTCGTCATCGGGCTCAGCGTTGTCTGCGTTGGCCATCAGGCGGCTAAGCACGGGCTGGCTGCTGTTCTGATTCAGCCTTAAACCTGGCAGACTTCCCCCCGGTGCAGCAGACTCCTCTAACCTCCGACTTTGAGCACCGGATACATTTGCAGATTCAGACACAGCTAAAGATAAGACGAGTAAAACATGTAACAACTGTGTAAAGAATAATTTCATTAGATATTACATGCCAAGGTAAAATTACATTTTCTCATGGTTCTGGGCGGTGTCTCTGGGCTACTGTTCAGTGATAACCTGCTGCCCTTGTTTTGTATTGAACAGCGCTGGTCGTCCATGCGGTTGCTCTGGAAGCGACTGAGCAGATCAAAGAAACCTTCATCTCCCAGCACCTCCGGGCTCAGACGCTGAAACAAACAAATTATAAAAACATGAATGAAATGGCTTAAGATGATACGAAATCAACATCCAGTGTTACATACCTTCTGTGGCCCCTGTACATTCGTCTGACTAGTATCGAGAGTATTGCTAGTGTCTTGGAGGACTTTACTAGAGCCTCCAGACTTGTACTTCTTCCCTCGAAGGCGACTGACAAAGAACAACTTGGAGGAACTCTTTGCCAAAGATGGTTTGGGCTGTTTTGTCAGTATATCACTTTTCCACTTCTGAGCCTTTATTAAGAGAAAAAAGTTATTTTATGAAAAGAAGAAATATTTGCTACAAACACTTAAGACTATAAAGCGGTTTTTACATTTGGTTTATCTGGAGTTAGGGGCATCAGCTCCAGATTCTCCATGCTGTGTCGTCTGCTCAGTCTGGGCTTTGTTCCTTTAACAAGAAAATATCTAGTGTTACTTTAAGTAGTGCAGCAGGACGTCTTGTAACAAAAATGCATGACATCAAGGATAATACCATGTGCATTGCCGTCTGCATCCTTATTGTCTGATAGAGTGGAGTTATTTGTGCTGTAGCTGAGACCCAGCACCATTTGGAGATCAGAGACATTCATACGAGCTGTCAGTTCTCCACTTCTATCACCAGTCTTAAAGAGGAAAAAAACACAACATGTAGAGGTTAGTTTAATTCTTTCATTACTTTTAAAAGAACCAATATTTTATACCTCTCTACAAATCTCTAAGTGTTTCTCTGCAAAATGCATGGCCTGGTCATGGTTTCCCAGAGCTGTGTGAGCATTTCCCAAGCTCCAGCATGCACGACCCTCTCCAATCCTACAACATAACAAAGCAATAAAACATAAAATAAATAAATAAAAAAAAAAGAGTATAATACACAACACTTCATCTTCATCATTTTAGTGAATGTGCTTACCTGTCATTAAGGTCCTGGGCTATGATGAGATGTTTGAGGTGGTAGTCAATAGCTCGCTCATAGTCCTGAAGGAGTGTATATGTGTTTCCCAGACTATAACAAGCCTGAGCCTCCACTGCTCGGTCCTTTAACTGCCTAGCCAACTGCAGGGTCCGCCTAAGACAGCATTATGTTTATTATTAACTTTTTAAAATATGTGTTAAAAAAAACCCTAACAAAACAAGTCTCATAATGCTTACTTGTAATGTTCAGCTGCCACTTCAAATTCACCCAAAAATATATATGCATTTCCTAAGTTGCAATAGGCACGTCTCTCAGCTGAACGGTCTCCAAACTCTTTCGCTATAAGTAGGCGCTAAAAAGAAGATACATTTCACATCAATTCAGAAAACTATCACAAAAAAGAACTAACTAAAATATATAATTAAAGTAAACCTGTTCATGTGAAGTAACAGCCTTGCGGAAGTTTCCCAAAAGGTAGTGCGTGTTTCCGAGATTTCCATATGTCCGACCCTGAGCAGCACGATCTCCAAGCTCTTTAACAATTGCCAAGTTAGCTCTAAAAGGATACAATTTAATACAAGTGGATATGATGAGTGCATCAATATCATACACACATTTAATTATGACTTACTCATAGTATCCTGCAGCTTTTCTAAGTGCATCCATAACTTCTTCTGGAAAATCTCCAGGTTCAGCTCCACTCCAACAGATACTTTTTCCTTTGGCATGATATACGTTGCCAAAGTTATACAAGGCTCTTGCCTGGCCCACCTATAGCGAAGAAGGATATGGTGAGTGCTTTATGTTCAATACAAAGACTATACCAGCACTTTTATGATGATGCAACACCTTGTCATTGATGTCCCTTGCTATATCCAAGTGTCTTTGACAACAAACTACAGCCTCATCAAAGCGGCCCAGCACCTTCAGTGTGTTTCCAAGGTTTCCACTTGCTTTGGCCTCTCCGAGCAGGTCACCAATTGTTCTGTGTTAGGTACAAATAAAAAAAAAAATATATATATATATATATATATATATAACAATATGTGTCCTATTCTGGGTTTGTCCTCAGGGTCCTACCTGGTCAGTGTGAGATCATGGTGGTGAAACTCAAGGGCCTTGGCGTAGTCGTGCAGGTGGAAGTATGCGTTGCCCAGCTGGCTGTAGATGGCACTGAGCACCTGCAGGTCCTCGGTACCAACTTGGATAGCTGCTTCAAAGAATGAGACTCCTGCTCTGAAGTCACCCACTTTACAGAGACGCTCACCCTCCAAAGCCAGCTCCAGGCAGGAAACCTCCATCCTACAGTAGACAAGACCAGTTTAGACCTTCAGCTGTCAAATAAAACAGTTTCTCTCCCTAAAACATTTCAAAATCTACATAAAAGGGAACTACAGTAGACCATGTCTAGGTGAAACCAGCTGAAACTGAACACTGAACAAAACCTCTTTCTAGGCAAAAGTCCTCAAACAGGGAATGTTGTTTTGTTACTTCCTTCCACCCACAAAAGGAACAATGGCTTTAGGATTGTTTATGATTGGGTGGTCTCACATCCTTTTACCCAGTCCCAAAAGTAAAATGAAAAAAATTAAAATGTACAACACAAAGCATTTGCTTTGTTTAAAAATAAAAAACTATTATGACTTTGTTTACTTGTTTACTTATTCTGTGTTCATCCTCTACCCACACAATGTTTTCTCCATTCTAAGCAAAGCGGATTAGATTAGTTCATATCTTACACAGGCTACAAAGAGCTACTGAAGTAACTTCAACAACAGTATCATTTATACATAGTATACTATAATTTTGGAACAATGGCTTACATGTTGCCCTGAATACTCCATTGGGCAAAAGCCAACGTACTGTAATAGCAAGTCCTAAATCCTAAATTACAAGGGCACGTTTGTTGTTGGCTAAGCATTCATACAGCAGCAGAGGTTAATACCAGCCTACCTGCTAGCTTTTTGAGCTTTACAACAAGAACAGCAGCTGACTGAACATTTGCGAGACATCCACCAATGGCTTCAGGAGAGTAAACGTCCAGAGTGCAGACTTTCCTCTTTTGAAGAATTATAGAGACATGTCCCCAGTATAAACCTAAACTTAGACCGTTTAAAAATTCAACTAACATAACCATGACATTGAAAATACTATCACTCATTTGACGTCAGATATAATGATAACCAGCCAGGATTAGCCTTGAGAATAAAGCAAGGAAACAGCTGATTCAGTATTTTTACATCTAATCAGCTTGTCCATCTTTGAAGCTCTCTCTTCTGACCTGGTCACCCGAGATTAAAACTGTAGCGCTCACCAGACAGATTACAAATGCTAAGTGGCTTTATTGACATGGTCTAATAATACTGTTAATAGTTAGTTTAGTTAGTAAATAGTTATGTATATAGAAGATACAAAGTCTAAGCACGGGTACTAACAAAAGACAAGACAGCTGCACTTTTCAGACGTGTGTGATCAACAAAGGAAGCAATGATTAATTTTTCAGTGCTTCGTAAATATTGAAGCAAGGTAAAGATGCCCTTTCAGTTTGACAGGCTGCACCTGTTGCCTTTACCTGGAGAAGTGCAGACAGCTGACTGATGCCACTTTTTGACACTCATCTGTGTTGAATGAAGTATATAGTACAAGTATACAGACATAAAGAATATATAATTAAAAGAATTAAATAAAATATAGTCATTAACATAATGTTTGCCTAACTTCCTCACTAGCATTCACACCATCTCAGACTAACAACACACAACTAAAAACAACTCAAACAACTAACATCTATGTTGCCACTAAAGAGGCTCCTACCTGTAGCGAACATGAAAGGATTGCTCCTCAGGTTGCGTGCTAACTACTGGGCCACCGGTCTCCATTGAAGTACATAATATGAGAGGAAATCCCAGTTTGGTTCCGTAAAAAATGGTTGCGTTTAAAATAAGGTGTTAACCAAAAAAAGGTGGTCACATGAAAGTTGGCCAAAACAAGTCACCAGAATGGCTGAGTAGGATTGGCCCGTGTCAAATGTTGACAAAAGAAAAGCAGCACATGGTTGTTACAAATAGCAGTAGATTTCTGAGCAGCAGTCTGCAGGCCGCATTCATATACTGTGTGTTTTGCGTCACTGCCACTCAATCTCTCGTCAGTGGGCTCTGTGAAGAGAACATAAGATGCTGTATGTGAAGCCTCTTTCTGGCCACATGATGCCATGGCAACACCAACCAAACAGCAGCGTGCACAAACGGGGCAGGCAGGAAGTGAGGGAATTAATGGATAGGGTCATATGAACTAATTGTCTAATACGGTGACTCAAGGGTTGAAGATTTGCATATGCAAGTTCTAATTAAGACAAGGTGAGCAAGCCATGTAGGATTATGACTGCAAATTACGCAAGCAGAAACTAGGAGAATTCATTTCAGAGGAAGCAAAAATGCAAAGTTCTGATACAGATCAATGCATGTAGGATTGATTTAGGAAAATGTTTCAGAAGACACAAAAGCTTTTGTCCAGATATCATACAAGCAAAAAGCTTTTGCTTGTGTCAAACTTGTAAAAAAGTGACAGAAATACTCACTTCATAGAGGATATAAAACAGCACCAAGCACAAACCAGATTCTCTATTACTTCATTGCTGTCACAAGTTCCACCCACTTTCCCTTTTATCTAAAAGCAATATGGCCAACTTTTGGCTAGTCTTTATGACAGTTTAAGACAGTAAGTTTATTTTATTTTACTAAAGTGCCACAGTTCACAAGTGTATGCTGTAATGAAATAATGTGCAAAAATAAATGGCGTTATAAAGAAAAATATATTTGTAAAAGTGAGAATATTCACTTTTATTTTGACAAGACTATGTGCTTATTTAAACCTAATGTATTATAAAATGTACTGCTAAGACATTTTTGGATTCAGTGTAGAATAAACCTACTGTGTATAACAGACTTTATGTTGTGGGTATGTTGTGTTGTTAAGCCTGGCCCTTTAAAGAAATAATTTGAATGAACTAGCAGAACACACTCATCATAACCCATGCTGAAGCCACAAAGTCTGAAATAGGACATGACTTCATTGAAAACACAGAAACAAGCCATCATTTTCTTTTTATGTAGAGCCCATTGATGAACAAGAATTGCAACTTCTCTAAGAAAGCTCTAAAGATAGAAGCAAGACTCACCACAGCACCAGGCATGAGTAAACAAAAGCATGTGCCAGAAATGAAGAGGAAACAATATGTTATAGTTTTTTAATACTAACCTGTAATTTCTCCACACAGGAACAGGGAATCTGTAAATCGATCAAAAAAGATGTTATTTTAAGATAAAAAAAAATATATATATATATATAATATATAAAAATAATCAATAACACAACAACCGATAAACATAATACTATAACTTTGATAAACTGCACAAAAATTGAAGTGAAGTACTCCCAGAGATTATTTTACATTTTTAATGCAGATCAAATACATACCATCTTCACAATGTTATCATGGTTGTATTTTTGGAAACTCGTTCTTTTTCAGCTTTTGGTCAAATGCGGTAAAACAATGTTGAGAAAAATAGCTAGCAGTATGTGTTAAAACAGATTACAGACACGACAAATACAGTAGTTAACCTAACTATTAGTATTTATAAAAGTAAAATAGCAAAAACTTTTCTATGTACTCTAAGATGGAATACGTTTAGCTACTTTAGTAGGCTGTACATGACTTCCTTGTAACGGGTACAATGAGATAGACAGTGATATTGTTAACTCAACAAGTCTCCCAGTATACCTCAATGATCCCACCCTGCTGTTAGCCCAGTGGCTAAGATAGCTGCTAGACTTACGATAACGCTAGGCGATCCAGTTTGAACAATGATGGTCTCGTTTCTTCTCTTCTTGGCCCACAATTGAAAAACAGTCCATTAGAAAGTGACCATGGTTGTGTTTGAGGAAAAACCTTGATCACCGACCAACTACAAATAGCCCTTTTATATTTCTATAAAACTTCGATATAACTTCGATAAAATGCAGAAAAGCTCTTGAGATTAAACTGGGGTTTGGTGTTTTTCCGCAATGACCAATCAGAAGTGACCATTCAAAGATAGCCCTGCCCACTGAACAGTGATTGGACCATTCGTTTTGAATAATGACGTACCTTCACAGTCAACTCAGCTGTTACAAGAGGACAAGAAATAAGCACTGCTGTTGTAGCATAAAGACCGACAAATATTAAAAAGCAACTGACGGATTACATTGAGCAGGTTGCGAATGAGCAGTGGTATAAAATTATAACTTTATAATTACAGTGGCGATTGAAACGTCTAATAATGCACCAAAAAGCTAAATGTCTCGTTTGTGTATCTGTAGGCCTATAATTAAAATTACCTGCAATTCACCTGCACTTCATTACTTAGCAACCGGACGCCTGTAAGCTGCTCTTTTAGGTCCAGACGTTCAGCGTTTCCTCGTTCATTATTAATGCTTCAGAAACAGAACCTGTGCAAGACTTTGTGGATGAAAGACACTGTATGGAACTATTTTCAACAGAGTCTTGGATCATAGTTGCATAGATCTGAGTGAAGCAGCAGCAGGGTCGATATAAAGCAAGTTCGCCATAAAGTAAGTTTATTTGTGTATTTAGCCTATAGACTATTAATTCATTCGTTATAACTATGTCTGCACGGCACCTGTCATGCATCCCAGTGCTTTCACATGTTGGCTATTGTAATTGAAGCATGTGTTGTCAGCTGACAAGCTGTGTTGCTTAGTGATGAACAAGTTCTCCTGCCTTGTTTAATTTAATGCTTCTGCCTTGTTTTACTACCCACTTGTCTCACAGGTGAAGTAAGGGAATTCAAGGAACATTTGTCACCTTTCCATGGAGGGAGAGCTGGGACACTCTGATGAAGACCCCCAAAGAGATGGTAAACCAGTGGTTTTATGGGAAAAGTGTATTCAGCAGACCATCTGCATTGACCTTAGTGAAGATGAAAGTCTACACTTGAGTGATCTGGAGAGCTCTTTAGCTTTCCACATCTCACAGGCAGAGTCAGCATCAGAGGCCAGTATCCATCTTTCAGGTAAGACAATTTCCAGACTAGATTCAGTTTAAAATACAATTGCCCAATATTGGCACATATTTCAATGTTGACACAGTTAATTTCCACTGTAAATGATTTGGATGTCATAACATATTTCTGAGATACTTTCCCGCTTATTTTTAGGAAGAGCAGAGTTGTCTGATTATGACACATTTTCAGATTCCAATGTCAACAGTAAGATTGAAAGAGTGAAAATGAATGATACTTGTAGCAGTGCATTCTGTGTGTCTGCCCAGAGACCAAACACAGCGCAGGACGTTCCTTTACTAAATCATCATTATGAAGACCCAGGGCAGAACACCAGTGATGAGGACCATGATGACCTACCTTATGATGGAGATCTTGGAAGCCACTACTTTAACCATGTCCCTGTGTCTGAGAGTAGCACAACGGAAAATGGAAGAGACACAAGATACAGTGTTAAAGATTTTCATTATTCTCATGGACCTATAATAATAAATGAGGGTAGCTATGAACAGGCTCCTGCCTGTACTGAGAAATCAATAGCCTGCTTGGATGAAAATACCACAACTACAGACAATGATTCAAATAAGCAAAATGAGCCAAATAATTGTCTTAAAGTCCTTTCTAAGGAAGATCTTTTGCGTTCAGGTCGGCTGATCGAAGCAGAGACCCTTCCAGAGGTTTCATTGTTGGAGAGTATGGATGAAACAGTTTTTAGCAGCGCTTTACATAAAATCATGACCAATCCTGTTTATTGTGGGTCATCATCTAATTCTAAAACATATCAAAGTGGTTCAGAGAAAAAAAGTAAAATTGCCCATCAAAACGCAAGTGTATTAGAAATGGAAATAAACAATGGTGGCACATCTTCTGTTACTGAGAGCAATCCCCCAAAGTCAACAAGCATTTGCTCAAATCATCAGGATAAATCTGAGTCTGAGGAGGACAAAGAGGACATTAAACATCCAAAAGTCCCATTTCTGCGCACCAGATCCTTCAGTGAGATGAAGTATGGTCAGGGTCAAGTCCATTATCCGTTGCCTGATTTCTCTAAAGTTGCCCCGAAGGTTAAAATCCCTAAAGCTCCCACAGGGTCATCTAAACCTGCTCAGCAGCTGCCTAGCACCATTCACAGAGCCCACTCATCACCAGAGATACTAGAGGTGCTCAGTAGAGTCCTAGAGGATTCACCAGAGAGGCCATGTGCCTTCAGAGATCAGGACCAACCAGGATCACCTGCACTGGTGCTACACTTACAGGTCAGATAGAAACACTATTTTTAGTTTTCAGATTCAAAAATACAAACATATTTTTTTGTGTATTTTTTAGGCCAAATATGATAAACTTCTAGCCAAATATGCTGAAGCTGAGAATCTCATAGATCAGATGAGATTGGGAACAATTGTAAGTTAAAAATACCCATATTTGTGTAAAAAAAAATATTGATAATTCTTCATGACAGCCACCACCATCTGAACCGGAGCTCTGTTTTGAGAAGGGTGAGGACTGCTTAGCTGAAGGATCTTTGGGTCGTCTATTAAGTTTGTCCACTATTGCGTCATCTGATCTCATGGCAGGTCTGGACTTGTATCTTGTACAAACTATTTAATGAAGGTTATACTGGTTTCCACAGTGAATCCTGGTTTTAGATTACACTATTATAGTTTTAGAGCATAATTTGCACTTAAGAAAAATATACCCCCTTGAAGTTATGTCTCATAATATTACATGGAAATAAAATAATGAAAATTGCATTATAATTTATTAAACTGTGCACTTATCTGTTACTTTCAGACAAACTGGTTGACGAAGTACAAACAGCAAACCAGTGTGCCGATAAAGAAGAAAAAATACAGCCTGAAGTTGGGCCAAGTGATGGAGAGTTAATGACTGCTGAGCTAACGAACATCACTAGACAGTTTATGCACAATGTAATGCTCAAATACAACATAATGCGCTTTGTGTAAAATGCTGTAAGTCATAGCTCCTAAAGGCTTTTCTGTTCAGGTAGAAGAATTCAAATTGAATGTAAGCAACATGTCAATAACCATAAGAGAACAACAAATGGTAAGCACTGTCTGATAACTTGAATATTGGTATTGAATCGTTTGAAGCAAGAATAAACACTGTATGTCTCTTTATTAGATGCTGAGGAGTCTAATGGAGGCCCAGGACCAGCTAGAGAGAAAGTACATGACCAAAAAAGAAGAGCACAGAGCGTTGGAGATGCAGATTTATATGGGCATTTGTAGGAATACTGGCACTTTTGACTCGGACAGGTTGTAGAGGAGCTCACATAGGTTACTGTATCTAACTGCAATTGTATATCATTTTTTTATGTTTGCTGATGCATGTGTGTAGGCTGGTGGAGGGGGACATTTTCAGAATAGGGATGCTTCTTGAAGACGTAAAAGAGACGATAGACAAGAATGTGTGTGAGCACATTTCACCACCCCAGTCATCATCCACTCCACTGCCATATGACTGCCATATCAAACCAAATCTGTTGTACCAGTACACTCCTTCACCTCCACTGTCTCTGCATGAGGTAACCCATCACGCAATATACCATCACTGTTCTTTCGAGCCACTGATCATTCATGAACCCTAGATGGCAGTATTTCTCTGGAAAAAATCGGGTCTTGCGGCATAAAAAAATATAAATTGCATTTGAATCTATTATTTGTGTTTAGAAATGAACATCATATATTAATCGATTCTATCATTTGAATGATGAATTTGTTGTATTTTATCATTTTATTAGAATGATTATTTTATCAGAACATTTTTTAAAATTCATCTTGAACACGACAATTTTACTAACTAAAACTCATGTTTCAGGATCAAGGCACAGCTTTTCCCATTGTGGCTCTTGATGAGATAGAAAAGAGTGCGAACAGACAGAAAGCAACAGAAATGAATGCAAGTCATCTGGAAGCTGGACACAAGCAAATTAATGAGTATGTCCTACTTCTTACTGGGCAAGAAATTATTGTCACAACTAGCTGTTATTCAGTGTATCTATTTCTGTAGATTTCTTTATTTTTACAAGGGTTGCATGTGTTATGGTGCTTGCATAATGGGCACGTGCTAAACCTTCCTGTAGCCATATAGTGTTTCAGTACACTGCTGGTGTAAGGTTCCTGCACAGTGAAGGAATACAGTGTAGTGAGACTGTTGTTGCAGGTTTTCTTGCTTGTGTTTAGGTCTTCACACACATCTCAGAAGGGCTGCCAAACTCCATTATCTGAAGATGACAATGACCGAGGAGAGGAAAGATCTGTCTTATCAGAAGAGATTGGACAAAGCAACATCCTAGCTTATTTCAGAGCGACCAACACCAGCCCGGAGGAAACTCCATCAGTCTGTGAAAGGTAGGCAGATTTGTACATCATTTAAAAAATATGTGTACCTTATTTTAATCATGTTTTAAACAAAATATTACAATTACTAAAGTAATTATCAGTATTGTCTCCACATCTGTTGCACATTGTGTTTAAATAAAAATGTGTATAGTGTCATGATATAAAAATATATGGCCTTAATTCAATATACTCTGCCTGACCCCTTGTATAGCACCTGTAACAGTGCCCTGAACTCTGAATGTGATCTGGGTCATTGTGTGAGTTTGTCTGTGGAGGTCTCTTGTTCTAGCGAGGCTCCCAAAGACTGCAACAGTGTGTCTAAACCACCCATCAACACATCAGCGTCACAGGTCAGTTATTTTACAGGATGGTCCAAATGTTGTGGCAACATGCGTCTGACCTGTGTTTTCTATGGCGCAGAGTAATGTGAGCCCAGAGACCGATAGTGGATTTGGAAGTTCTTATTTGAATCAGTCTGCCTCTGGATCTTTTCAACAAAATCTAAATGAAAGGTACACACACATAAAAAAGTATAATAATTTTTTTTTATTTCTTCTGCATGGAGTCTTGGATAAATGTTTTTTTACTGGTTGCAGTTTATTTTATTGCTTCTTGACAAAATACAGCAGGCATTGAAGTATACAGTATATCAGTATATAGGATGTACCACTCTCAGCAAAGATGTAGTTTTCATTTGCAGCTTGGTCAGGTTTACTATTTCTTGTGGAAGCCAACAAACAAAAAATGTCCATGTCCACTTGGCTAAGTAATAGTTTGATCATTTGTAGCTTCCACACCCAGAATGACCATATAAGCAGCTCAGAAAGTGAGGGTTCATGCTCCAACCTGCAGACAACCATCCAGCCAGTGCCTCTGATCACACCACAGTGGAGCGGCTCCAGAACCTCTGTACAGCCTTGTGGAGCACTAGATCCTGTGAAGCAGTGGCTAGACAGCACGACCCATCAGTCTCCATTTACAGAGCAAGGTAAACAACATATTAAAAATGTCTGATTAATTTAGGTCCAAATAAAGGTTTTTGATGATGACCATTGTAGGTATCAAACACCACTATATGTCTGAACCCATCCTAAGCCCCAAGCTGGACACAGGTGAACGAGGCAGAAGCATGCACCCCTGCTCTTGTAACAGGTGAGTAGCTGGCAAAACCTTAGAGTCATTATGTTGCTTTCTCACCATTGTTTAAAAATGTAATATAACAGGCCTCTGTCATGTTTATCTGAATGGACAGTGAAGCCATCCTGGCATTGCAGTCTGAGGTGTCCAGACTAAAGAAAGACATGAAGGAAGGCCTCGTTCAGCTACCATACCTTGCAGACAATTTTGACTACCTCACCTCAAAATATAAACACGAACGTACAACTAAAACCCCAACTAGAAGTCACAAAAAATCAACCACATACAGGTAAAGACACGGCTGTGTTGCCTGACATTGTTGAAACTGCATTATTTTTGTTAGGAAAACTATGCTCTAACGATGTTTTTACAGCAATACAAAGTCACCCATTATTGGACTAAACCTGTGCAATGGTAGCTCCAGTCCAGTGAAATTAGACTGGATCTCTACAGATTTAGCGGCAAGCAGAAGCAAAGGTAGATTTATGTTTTGTAATAAAATTGCTTTCATAGCTATTATTAGACAACAAGAGTCTCTAACCCATTGTGTGACTTTTCCAGGAACATTCACTGAAGATACCACTGCCTCAGAGCTGCAGTTTGATTCTTCACCTGTAGGGGGAAGGAGAGGCAGTGACTTCAGACAACTTGATTCAGGACTTCAATCACCCGGGGCAGTACAGTCAAGCAGAGGTGAGAATCAAATCTGTGATCTGACCTGCTCAAAACAATGCAGCTACAACATGACAAATGTGATTACATAATTGACAAAATGCTCCTAGCAATACCATTAGCTGACTTGTAGTGAAAACAGAATTCAATAATGTATTGTGTTTTATGGTCATTAGCCATTGCAGAGAGATGGCCTCCACTTTACTCAACACCTATTCAGAAACCACTTCTCCAGGTCAATTATGGCTCCTCCAGCAGCCTTCCTGCTAGGTAAGATGAAGCAGTTAATCCCTCTGATAAATGTATTGCTGAAGCATCACAGTACTTCGAATTTCCTTTTTTATACTAAAATGTCCTACTTTATTTTAATGACAGTTATAAATTGAGGGAGTATTCACTACAATATACAGCCTATGACCGGAAGAAATCCACACAATCAGACACTGCCCTCCTGCCCAGCAATGTGTTCTTTCAGCAGACATTGTCTCCGGTGTCAGCTCCCCCAAAACTAAGCGCTAGAACCAGCAGGCACAGCGGAAACAAGGTTACTTACTATGTCACTTCATGTATATTATTCTATTTTATATTGACAGTCTTATACTCTAGTAATTTCTACACTCTTCTGACCCCTAGGAAGAAGAAATACACCGGGCTCTTGACCAAGCCACTGAAGTGGCCCGCTGCCTGAAGAAGACCAGTGATCGAATGGCTAAAAATCTGTCAGCTGATCTGGCCAAAGCCAAAATTCAGAGAAGATTACACAGTATCCAGCTTTTGAAAGCCAGAAAGCACCATGCTCTATGACATACAACATACTGTAGCGAACTTGATTTACTAGAACCATTAGTGCTGACTTTATTATATTTACAGTATGTTACCAATTACATGTGTTGGTCTGTGACCGTATTTAATGGTGTTTAATTAAGTATGTCACAAAAGAAATTAGGTGATTTATTATGAAACTGAAGAAATTATTTACTTTTATTACTTGATATTATAAAATGTGCTCTATTTAAATAATAAATGTATATTTTATTGGATGTCTATTATATCAAAGGAGTTCCAGTGTTTTGTTAATGTAATGGTGAATACTGCCTGTGAAAAAAACAAAAAAAATCAAATTAATGGTGGTCATATCTTATTGTTGTTAACCTGTCAGCAATTAGCAAAAATAAGTAGACACCTTAAGAAGAAAGAAAAAAATGACATAGACTGTAGAATGTGTCATGAAAGCCTGTTTTTTTGTTTCCAATATACAGCAGTGTCCAGAGGGTAAAAGAGATATTGCAAAATCAAATATAACTAGGTCAGATTGGTGTTATTTTACATTTCAGGAAAATCCCTGTTTTGCTGTAGATCCAGTGACGATAATCTTTAGTCCTTATAGCTAAAAAGCTCACCCGATTCCTCCTATGACCATCACTACTGGCCTATGGCTGTTGGTGAATGCTGGTGTCTTCTTACTCAGTTTCAGTTGGATGGCTCATGGCTCTGTTCTAACTGATGTCGACTCGATGGCTTTTTGTTCTAAGGTGGTATCGGGATAGTAGATATGTCCAAAAAGCATTTAAATCTATAACAATGCACAGTCAAATCTAACCATTGACACACATTATAGGCAGGTAAACATCTTCATGGTGAACTTTTCCAGACTAAACATTGTAGTCCTACAATTATTGGTCAGGACTGGTTTGAGGGGTAGTGTGATCCTATCTCCCAGCAGAGGGGGAGCACTTTTACTACTAACAGAAGTTGGTAACAAAAGATTTTACAGAGAACAGATTTCGAGCACTTGGCTTAGTACAGGCGGTACAGGAGGCTGTCTCGCTCCGCCCAGATCATTTTTCAAAGAATGGCACCTTCTCTGGGCTCTTCTGGCCCTAGTGTGACAGTGCCTCTCTTCCCCCAACCCCTCCTGTCTTGTGAAATCTGACACCTGCCCTTCTGGCTGTGGTGAAGTCACTACAAAGGGAAAACAGGCTGTTGTGTTATCAGTGTTATGCACAAATATTATGCTAGAACTGTTTATTTTAGAAATGCTTATAGGGCATAATAATAATAATAATAATAATAATTTCTTACACTTATATAGCGCTTTTCAAGACACCCAAAGCGCTTTACAATTGAATTATTCATTCATTCCACACTCGGTGGTGGTAAGCTACTTCTGT
>JAVQKG010404238.1:0-14990 GCA_036025885.1 Hypseleotris bucephala | reverse complement strand
AAATTCTTTCATTCATTGAAAACATTTTCTTTTTATTGCTTCCTCAAACCCATTTCCCCTTACTACTACATCTAGTGCAAACAGTGAAAAATAGAGGCAAAGTGGGGTTTCATTACCTATCTATACAGAAAGTAGTGTTTTGACCCACTGAGAAGATTAGTATTTTAGGGTACAGGATAACTAAACAGGAATAAATAAACAAAACAAAACAAAACAAAACAACAAGAACAAATAAACAACAGGCTCACATGACATAAATTTCTATTTAGCCTATAGGGACGCTTTAAATACTTTTTAGAAACTTGGCTTTGAATAAAACTTAAAGAAAATACTAAGAAAATGAGTTGGAAAGGATGTCGGCTTTGGTAAATATCTGAGATGCAAATTTCTCTCTTCCATAGATGCACTCTTTCCATAAAATCAGGCAGACATCACATGATAAACAGTACACCTGAGCTAAGACTACTTATACTCATTTACAACAACACTAAATAGGTTACATTAACATATAAGCTGCAGAGACATACTGTGCACATCAATATTTATATCTGTGCGGATTTTCAGACAGACAAGAAGATCCAACTTCCCAAACATAGACCTGCATTGTTCATTAACTCCTTGGATGCTGTTGCTGTACAGTACAGGTCTGTTGTCTATTTGATAAAGTAAATGGCAAACTGTAGGCTACATAAGCCATTTCTGGACATTTGCCAAGTGGTGGCTTTTGAAAGCAGCAGTCCACATTTGAAGACAGATGCAAATTTAACTAAAAGTGAAACTTAAGTGCACAAAAATGACAAATATCACAGTCCAAGAATATTGTGACAACAGCATCACTCTGATAGTAGGGCCCTGAATAGAGAGTACTGGTTTACACAGGTATAACAGTTCAGCTGCAATCAACTTTAAACATAATTGTATTTGTGGAACTAAGCTGAAAATATAGTGAAGGTCATAGAGGACTGCAATGTGTATTGTGTGTATGAACGTGCAAGCACTTTGTTGGACACCGCTTAGTGCCTATGTGGGACCTCCTGGAGGCCCCTGTCCCCTGAGCAATGCACAAGTGGGCTGGGCAATTAACAATTTCATGCTGATTGCCTGAAGCATGTTTTGCTATGCCATAAAGATAATAGCATGAAGGATGCAGCGGCGGCAGCCCCAACTCCCTCCTCCTCTTTTGGTATTCCTCTATTGCTTCAATTTCTCAATCCTTTCCTGTGCAATTCACAGGTTGGAATGACGTGCTGCCTGCTTGCTTTATTAAAGACACTCACCGTGTTTAGAGGGCACATTTAAGAAAAAAAATATATAAAGATGACTCCCTGAAGAGTAAACAGGGATGATTATTAAAGGGAAGGAGAAAACTAGAGTCTTGGTCTCCCACTGGCTTCTTGATTTGAAAGTCTAATTTGGCAACTGCACACAACAGGCGTGCAGGTAGACAAAACAAACAGGTTCTTTTCTCGCAACATACTGAGCATGCTCAGACGGGCTTATGGTGACACCCCTCATCTTCCTCATCCTCTACCATAGTGTACTTTGACAGCAATCCACTCTGACCATGAAGTATACTGCTGAGCAACAGTCAAACTTGTGCATTACTAAAACTACAATCATATAGAGAGCAGACTTCAGAAGAGAGAGATGATGTCTCGTCTAAGATGATCACATTTGGGTGCAAAATTATTCTATTGTTAATAGACAGGAATTACTGAAGTAAAGTTAACAATCTTTGTCACTTGTCAATTCTGTTAAAATGTAAAAAGGTATAAAATAATAAACATTAAACTGGTATATTTAATTCTAACCAGTTTGTCTCATCATAGGATCAAAATTAAAAGAATAATAAATGATATTATTTGCCAGGCCACAAACCTAGGCCTATTATTTAACTATGAAAAGAAAACAGGACATGAGGAGGTGCTCTGGACAAAGGGCTTCCCTGGCCCACCCTTCTGACCCCCTCCCACACATACACACACACACACACACACACACAAGGCTTCTGCCCTTTCACCCCCTGGCTGTGTGAAAGTCCAGCTGGCACCCTGATCGCTCCAACACCTCAACCAAACACGTCTGCATTACAGCCCATGTATTCTTTATGACATGTGTAATTATTAAAACACCCATATGCACACTTAGCAGGAAAAGACATGTTTTGAGATAATTTAAATGATACAATGTAACACCACCACCTCGGACACACGCAAACAAGCATAAGAACACACTTGTAAATTGCAGTCACATCCCCCTGCTAGAAGGAGATGATAATTGCAGACGGCCAATAAATTACTACTGCCTCCACATCAATTATAAGCATCACGTCTGGCAATGAAGAAAATGAGATCTTGTGACAAATTTCATGAGGCTTCACTGCCCAGAAGCCTTTCTTAACATGCTACAGATAGCAATCCCTTATCTAGCCTCTGTAATGGGTAGCTCCGGATAGAGAGATGGAGCTGCAGCCATTTAATTAAAAAGCTGGGGGTAGGGGCTGGTGAGGTGTAATTCATTGAAAAGGCACAGGAAGGAGACAAAGCCTTTGTCTCCAATACATATTTTGCTCAGTGTTGTCACTCATCAGGGCCAGGCTTGTGTCTCCTCTGACAGCTATTCTGGAGATTTTTACCATCTTTGAGCTCATCTGTCCACCATTTTCTACTGCTTCTCTCCCCTTCTACCTCTACTTGCTTGTTTTTAGATTTCCCAAGAGTCCACTGTTTTCTCCACTGGGACAGCTCCAGCGATTTTTACGAATGACTGCAGTGGACAGACAGTGGCACTGAATGAAATGGCCCCTGCACCTAATTGTATTCCCACCTGGGGAAGGCAGCAAGGGCGGAGGCTCCAGAAACACGGCAATGAGGATTTATGGCAGACAGGGAGACAGCAAAATAAAACACCAAAAGGGATGGCCCTTAAATCTCATTCCCAGTGCAATATTCATTGTAGTTGCAATCGGGGTGTGCTGATGGAGCAGTGAAAAAAAAAACGACTGCCGTGTTCAAATTATGGCTGTACTCTCTACTAATATTTAACATCATTAGAAAATCATTAGAAAACCATCATAAAACCTAGGATTATGACCAGAGCATTAAACACAATGATTATTCAGTGTGTTCCGTCTCTGCTTTGCCTTGGAAATGAGATTTGCTCTGCCGTGGTTATGCAGGAAAAAGTACGAATATTTTTCATAATTACTGTAACGTCTGAAAAACATTGGCTTGCATGAATTACTATAGCATTATACACTTGTATTTGTGTGCCCAAAGCTACGTTTTGAATGAGGCTTTGCATGGAATACCATTATTGCATTTTCATGGGGACATCCATTTGAATAATGTCATTGTTTTAATATATCTTTACTTTGGAAAATTATTTGCAACTATGGAGTTAGCAGAGACACAAGCCTAAAGAAAAGAATGTGGTGCAGAATAAGGAAGGAAATAGGTTATTGGTAAATGTAGTGTTCTATTATTGCTTTGCTAGGTTTTCTTAATACCAATGAACAGAACCATGGCTACACTGTACACCTGAAGAAAGGAGCCAGCGCACAGTGTCAGAGTCTTCAGTTTTTGGGGATTTCTCGGCAGTGCTATTATCAAGAGCAGCCATCAGCACAAAGATAAAAGATCCTAATGGAACAGGCCCTGGTGGAGATGAAAGGTGCACAGATGGCACACTGTTATGAATCTCTAATGCAGCCCATGTTCCTAAGGTAATGACTGACTGCCAATGCCTTTTCACAGGCTACACCACTTGGGGCCAAAGTGATAGAGGTCTCAGGTCTGTGTCATGCAGCCAGTCTAATGTTGTTCTTTTGAGGAAACAAAACTCTTAAAATACCTTAAAAATCATTTAACATTTCAATCACAGCCCGTTACTTGTAGAACTGCTGCAATGTGGCCAGAGGTCAGTACAGTAGACAAAAATCGGACTAAAGTGAGTGAGTTGTATTTTCAAAATAATATTGTGATGTGACTGATCAGCAAAGTTGTTATTTGCAGCAAACAATTATAATGTTAGGATGTAATGTTGTTGTTTATTGTATCTAAATACAGAACATGAACTCCCTCTCATCTTTATAGGTCAGTGTGGACTGGAGGCTTAAGTAAGAGCAGCTCCTTGTCCTGCCTCAGAGAGTAACTGAAGTGACACTTATGATAAGCTATGTTCTTTTGAATGAATTACTTGGTGGAAATTCTGGGCTTTTGTCCCTTAATCTTGGCCAACAAAAACTTGTGCCCTTTAAACAACGGGGTGAAAATATAAAGTGAGAGCTAGTGCAAGTCTGTTCCCTCAGTCCCTTTCACCGAACCTAATGGATTGTGAGCACTTAATGCATTAATCAATCAATATCGCTCACTGTACATCAACAACGCAGCCCAGTTATGAATGACCTTTGGAACAAAAAAAGGACACTTTAACACACACAAGATAGCTCCTAGGTTTGTAACTTGGGCCTGGTTTAGCACGCATGATTACACCTTCAGAAAGCACAGGGCCATTAACAGTTCACTAAATATACCATGGCTGGGTGCTATTCAAATTGCACAGGGGGATGGAAGTGTGCATCATAGAAAAATAAAAGCGTGGCCACAAAGTATGAAAGGATTTACTCTGACGGCCATAAAGATGATGCAATGAAAGCATACTGAGCAACTGATAGTGCCATATAGGTTTAAATACAAATTATAAAAAACACATACACACACCAGCCATTGAGCAATTGGTGCCAATCTCCAGCCTGGATGAATGGAGAGGATTGTTTGGAAGAGCATTTGGCTTAAAGTCTTTTCCAAATAACACTGATGTGGAGAACCGATAAGGAACAAGCCAAATGGAAAGAAGAAGAATTCTGTATAAAATGTGGAGTAATATTTGCTGGTGGTGGGGTTTAGGTGATCGTTGTGGGGGGCTTGTTTCTCAGTGTCTAGACCTGTCCTCATAGAGCATGGAGGTGAGGCATATAGACAGAGTGGAACGGACAGGAGCTGACTGCACCCAGCCAGAAGAAAGGATGGGCCCAGAACAAGAGCACAAGCTTATGCTATTGTGGTCAATGCACAAAAGGTCCTGCAAAGTGACTGCAGAAGACCTTAAACAAAGAAGGCATTGCTATTCACATTCCCCCACCCAATTAGATTTTTCTCACCAGATTACCATGACAAAACGCTGACCATTTTTCGTAATTCTGCCTGCCATGTTGTTCGCTGTGCCACGTTAAACCTAGTTGGCCCCTGAGTGCAGTCTGTTTGTCTGGCAATGACTTCTAACATCAACACACATCCACTATGTGCTCCCCTCTATCTCTCACAGACACTCTCTGCTTTTCCAAGTACTTATAATATTCAGCATATATTTGAGAAAAGATTCATTTCAGGCCTACACCCAACATTTTTAACCCAGATTTTAGAACCTCCTCTAGTATTATATTACTTGACCAAACAATTTTCTGTACATTTTATTTATGTAATGGGTGCTGTATTTTTGAGCTAATGATTGGTCACTTTTTTACTATCACCCACACTGAAAAAAACTACTACTACTTGTATATTCAATAATCATTTACAGTTAATGTATGCATTCAACTCAGTTTTACATTTCATGATGATCATTTGAGCTTTCATTAGCTTAAAAATATCAGCTTTTTTCCACACATTCTAGATTGTTTTTGAGATTTCCTGAGATTGTGTCAATTGAGAAAAAGTCTATGGGAGGTGAATGCACAAAGATTTACTTAAACTAAGTAAGTTAGACAATGCTTTTAGTGTGTGAGTTTTCAGCGTTTAAGGCATTAGATCAAGTCAAAAGACAATTATAAATGTGATACAGAGACAGAATCATGGCTAGTCCTGCCACTTTTTCATCCTTTTGTATTTTTCACTAAAATCATCCATTTCTCTTCACCCCTCTCCTCAGGTGGTGTGTAGTGTAGTGTCAAGCACAGTGTGAATCAATGACTGGTGCTCACGCCCACAGGTAAAGGTTACAAAGGTTCACTATTGAATTATTTCTGCACTTCTCTTATTGCTGCCATCTGCCTGGCTACTTTTAGTTCATGTGATCGAGGCACTGGAGGGGAACTCTTTTTGCTAAAGCACTCAAAATGTGGATGTGTGAGATGTGTCTATCTGTATATTTGTTGCTCAGTAGTGACTAACTTGAGATAACTGGGAAGCATCCATACAACTACACACACTTGCTCTATGTCCGATCTATGTGCTGTGGATAATGAATCATTAGATCTGTGCTTTCAGCCCATCTTTGTTTCATCTGCCTTTATTCTAATAATGTCTTTGGAGTGTGAGGGCAACATGCTGCCGGATAGGCCATGCCTCACTCTCTAGTTTTGTTTTGCTGTCAGCGAAGCAGCCCGTCTCTGCTGGACCCAGGATGAACTCATCCATAGCACAGATCATGCCCTTTGATCCATTAGCTCTCTCTGGGGGGCACAAACAGCCTTATTAAAAATATCTAAATAAAACTTTCCTATCCTCCACTCGATAGTTCCCCAAACTTTACCCCTGCATTTTCTCTGGTGCCGCCTATGGTCAACTTGGGCTGCCTAATTCTGACAGAAAGCACAACACAATACCAAAATACAGTAACAAATGAAGCAAAGTGTTTAACAATTTATTGGTTCTACTTCCGTGACTACCTGGCACGCACTTGCACTACAATCAATATCACAGATGAACATGCTGGTTATAAGATCATAATACTTGCCTTAGGGGGGATTCAAGAAAGTACCATGCAAAACTTATGAAGAAAATATGATATACTGCCAGCTTCCACTGAACCAGAAATACACCAAAAAACTAAATAATAATAATAAAAAAACGTATATATCCACATGAATGCACAGCCTATGAATGAAAATCACACAAGAATTTCTCACCATATGTAATCCAACATTTGAATACATTACATTTGAATATAGATCAATAACCACATTTAGCTAACTCATATACTGTACCTGTATAGCTGACATGACCACTGCTATAATTAAACCCATCAAAACCATTATGTCTTTGTCACCTAATATATTCTCTCCTCCCTGTCTGTGTCAGTGTGTTACCGCAGCCCTCCCGCCTCCAGGCATTGACTGACAGGCCCTGTGGCGGCTGTGGTCACTCTCACTCAGTGACATTACGTCCTTCTCTTTCCTCTGAGCTCGGCCTCATCATGCAATCCTGCACCTCACGCCGTCGTCCGCCACCTCGACTCCAATATCCAGCAGCCAAACCTCCAGGCCCGAAAATAGAACTCATTAACACGTTTAGTAAGTACAAATGAGATGACTGTCTCCTGATGGACTGTCTATCTTTTGGATCAGCTTTCAAGGAGAGTGTCTGGTAATGACAAGAGAGAGGGAAACTAATATTATAATGTGCTGCCAGTCTGGGCTCTGAAAACAGGCTTGATGACAGGGGGAGCCTCTCACACTCACACACCGCCTGGTTCTTACTGTGGACACCTAAGTGTGCACTCATTTATGGACATGTGAGTTGGCTAAATAAAACGGGTGACATATTTACACCTGTGTGACAAAACTGAAACAAAAAATTCACTATTAATGCATTGTGGATTTTTTTTTATTCTAGCTCAACATATAGTACAAGAACAAGACCAAGCCCTGGTACATGGGTTTCCTCAGATAAAATCTAAAATAAACATAAAAATAACATTTATTTTATTTTTTTCTGGAGTGGACTTGTGGCTTTCTAATTTCTCATTATAGTAGGATCCAACCCCAAAAGTTGTGTACTAATGCTGTTCAGAAAGTAGCTGGGCACAGAGATGAAATAACATGCCTTACAACATCAAGGTCATATGAATGCAACTGGAAAATCTATAAAGCCATCATTGTAGCTTTTTAATAAATGTCTACTCGTGTAATATTTCAAAATGAAAAATAATGTATTTATGAATTTCCTGGCACGTTCTGTGGACACAGAACAATTTCCTATGCAGCCTAGATGCCCTTTGGGCTGGGATTAGAGGCAGGCGACTGAGGCCTGACTGAACCACTGGCCCTCTGGGTCCAGCTCATCCAAACCCAGACCTGATGCTCATATCCACTTTGCATCACAGGGCAATAAGAACCTTTATTAAAAGTGCATTGCTGCAGTGTCTTCAGACTAGTCATAATGTTGCATGTAGAAGTGGTCTGTTGGTTAGGGGCTACAATATCCTGCTTCAAAAAAGGTTTACTTTGCATTTTAGAAGGCATCAATAAAGAGAACATTCCAGAAATTGCTGGCGTCTGTTTAGCTTATGCCTGTGGGGAGAAAATGCTCAAAATGTGAACCATGCATGCCCACAGAATGTGGCCTGGATTAGCTCTCCATTTACCTGGTTTAAACGGCCTAAATCTTGACACACAGTTTAAAAAGTAAAGCAGCGTTGTTGGTTCTCAATAATAGTATGTTGCATAAAAGGGCTCAGAAGTGAATAGGACACAGTGGTCTGAATAATGAATCGTATGTATTGTCATAAGTTAAAGTGACTGAATGTTGATCAGTGCTATTAAAACCGTGATATGTTTCACATTATAACACAAATGATTTCTTTGTATTGCATTTATAAATGCATTTTTTCAGACCACAGACAATTTTGGTGTCTTAGAAGTATGTATGAGAATGAGAAGAAAGCACGTTGTTGTCATGACAGGGCTGGTGTAAACGTTTTTATCCCATTTCCATTTTCATAACGTACAACTTCCTGGTGATTAAAAGAAACACTCTGATAAACTAAGGGCTTCAGTTTTGACAGGCAATCCCACTGTGCTGTATGAACTGTGATGATCCCCCCTGCCCAGATGTAGCTCTCTAGTACCAAGCGCAGCAGCAGCAGACAGTGGAGGTGCCAAGGCCCAACCTCACAGCCTCTGAGACTCACAGACAGGGTCTCCTTGTGCGATGAGAGCCAAGCCGTCACAGCCGAGTGATCAAGGACCTGCCATCTGTGACTGAAGCAGATTTACAGCAGGAGCTAATCCACACTGTCAGCTCACTTTCCCCTCAATCTTTACTTTATACATACACTAAACCATAAACGCTTACTGTTCAACCACCAACTTCTTTATAACTTCCTAACAATGTCTCTTTCTCACAAAAACAGATCCAACTTTGATGACAGGAAACCACCTCCTCAATGAAATTTAAGTTTGCCCTTTAAAAGTCATGATCTCATTCTGTTCAACCCTCAAAAAGTAAGTTTAGTTGATTATGTGCTAAGAAATTAGAAACCCCAATGTGTCACTGAGCTATATGCCCTGGTGAGCATCATTCAAACAAAATAGGGTCATTGTACACTCAAGTGTCACACAAGCTCTCACGTACCAATCTAGACAATTCCTCCCATTTTGTTCTTTACAAGTCTCAGTTAAGTCCTGTTCATGGTATTAATATGTCATAGCTAGGTTTGCATGTTGACTATAAATCAAATGAATGCCTATGTAAGCCACAAGCAGAATAAAATATAGAATATAAGGGATAAATATAGAAATGTAAACAGGTATTAATTAAATGAAATGCATCCTGTAATCTTTTTGCCACACAACTCTTAAGTCAAATTTCACCACATTCTGATGGCTTTCCATCACATCACAACTTTATAATTTAAATATTTCTAAAGTTATATATATATCTATGAACTGGTGTTCCTAAAAACTACCCAGTGTGAAACATCAATAGTCTTTGTTCACAGATCTCCAAATGCACATAGAAACCAGCTGTGCGGAGCCGCGGTCCCTGTGAGGCCTCCTTTGTTTCCTCATAGATAAAGGGTTAAACAAGACAAATGGAGGCGGAGCTAGGGAGCAATATGCCTGAGCAGCACATTTTCACTCTGAGTAAGAATTAAAACAATGCAAGCTTTTTATGCCTGTGTTAGTCTAATTGGAAAAGAACCTCCATTTCTGCTGCCCTTGCTCTCCTTGGACATACAGCCACAAAGGATTTATACGTGGCACCAATCCCTGCAGACTGGGAATGCTGTCTCATCATAAGGCAGACTAACATTTAGAATAGTTGTAGGGAAAACACACAAAATAAACAATGAATGCCAAAGCGTGTTTTAGCATATGTACAGTATAGTATACATAATGCTTCTTTAAAGGTAGCTGTGGGCCCATTGGGTAATATGGTATAAGCAGGCAGTATGTGTATGGGAAATTCCCAGGCCAGCATCAAGCCCAGCACCTAACGCCAGCAGGATTACAGAACAGCAGCAGGCCAGGGAATTACTGTGGAGGTGACCCAGAAATCCAGGGGCAACTTTGTTTTAACAAGCCAGGGAAAGTTCTACCACTTTGCAACTGTGTCTTAACCACAAAAAAGAACCTTGTGCCACAGAAGAGCTGGTGAGGAGGAAATTAAAAATTACAATGTGGGGAGAATGGCCCAGAAAATAGCCCAGAAAGAGTGGACAACAGTAGAATAACATTGGACTTATATGTAGGGTAGAGAGTGCAAATTTAGACAATGGTAATTAAGAAGAGACTTGTTCATTAGCAGCGATTATGACAACTTATTTACAAACCCCCTTTTAAAAACAAATTAGGAAGTGAAGATTTTAAGGTTTTGTAAGACTTCTATACTGGGGTCATGTAGTGAAAATAAACTTGGAAAAATGTACTTTTACATATATGCTTGTCAGAGTGCAATGGAATAATGATGTGAGATATTACTTATATGCAGTAACAACTTCTGTAAAAAGACAAAATCCCAATTAGTTTTGCAGGATTATTCTCTTGATTTTTACATAGATCCTGACACAAAAACCATTAACAAAGTTACATAGAAACTAGAAACAAAAACCACAACACCATACTAATCTACAACAACACAAATTTCCATACCTAAACATTTTACCCTAAATATCCCACCACTTGCCTTTGCATGTTAGCGTGTCCACTGCACTGTAGTTGTTAACATATTTAGAGTGCAACAAGCAGAAAGCTTAATTGTCCCTAATTGCTCGGCTAAATATGTTCTCTAATCATTTGCTTCAGATCTGTGACTGCCTTTTACGCAATTTCCCGGCTGCTGGCTTCATTATCCCTGCCTCCTTGGAACAAAGCGTCTTCACAGGCAGGCCTTTTTTCATACACAACAGACAGTGAGTATGTGTGTGAGAGAGTAATGGCTCCCTCTTATTGGGACGCACAATAGAGCTCCTTTGTCAGGGCACAGGAGTTAAAGTGATTAGAAAACCAAATCTCTGCTTAGAAAGAGTGTTAATTGACCACAGTTCAGTCTTCATAATCAGTTCATAATAAATGAGCATCAAGGCACTTTGTCAATCTTGCTACTGTTGTTGTTGATCTGTTTTTAGGTTCTTTTGTTGTTGCAGCTGCTACCCTTGTCCAGCACCTCCCTCTTTAGTTTTACATAATTTGTTTTAACTAGCTTTTTAACCCTCAGACTTTTGTTAGTATTTTTTTTACTTGGCAAAATGTATGACTGCATGTAATTCCATATCCATCTGGCAGGGTTTCTGAGGAAAGTGTTTGCAAAGGGGAATAATTTTTATAGAAACCTAGAATGTGCTATCAGCTCATGTTTTTTTATAACCAACTATAACCATTACTCATTTGGTGTAGTCAAACAACAAACACAAAAGCTATAATAAAAACACACAATTCTAAACAAATGTGTTAAGCATCTGCATTGTAGTTTGGTACTGTCATGTAACTCTGCTCACATTTGCAAGGGCCATATTTCAAAATCATTACTATTAAAATCATTAGGAAGATCATGTTTTCACTCCTGACCTGTATCTGAAGACGGGCATTTGCGAATGGTGAAGATAGAAGACAGGTCCTCCTCTTCCTCTGGTAGGCCCTTCTGGAGGCGCTGGAGTTTCCGGAGACTCTCACTGCGCTGGTGTTTCATGGAGCGCACATGCTGGATCAGGTTGAGCTTGGCCTTGGTCGAGTAGTTGCAGAGAACACAGTGGTAGTAGCAGGCATCCCCCTCCACAGCGTTCTCGTGCTGCTGCAGGTGCTGTAGGGGAATGGACAGAGGAGGGAAAGACGAGGGAAGAGGACACAGATAAAAAAGGGTTATTGTAGATGGAAGATAGCTGGCTAAGCACCACTGACTCACTTTCACTCACACAGTTGGCAAATGAACAAATCAATTCCCAATCACAGGGCTGTTGTTTAACATCTAGACCTCTTCACTTCAGGACAACAGTTTGAACTGGCCACTTTGTCTGCGCGAGTGTCTGTATCAGTGGGCTAACAGGCCAAGAGAGACCACGCAAATCTCTATGGCCCAAGGCTGTGCAAGAATGGCAATAGACTCCCCTTCAGAAGCCCAGGGTCCAGCCTCTCAGACGGAAGGCAGCATTGATCCCCTTCACTCAACACAAGCCTCCCGTCTCTGAAAAGGAAACTCCAAACATCTGCCCGTTTCACGCATGGGGTGCTAAATATTGATCATGGCGAGTTAAATCCTGGCTCTCTCTCGTGGTGAAAGCAGAGCCTGCGATAGTGACACAGGTGGGGGACTGAGTGCTCTCGGAGACAAACTGGAACATTCCACAACAGGAGGACAACCTTCAGAAGACAGGAAATCAGCAGCACTATTGACCTGTCAAGCCCAGCAGTTCTTCTAGACACACACCAACAGGCCTAGTCCAGGCTGCAGCCCGCCCTGTGCAGCATCACAACATGGCCCACACCCCACAGTGACAGCATACCACCACAAGCTCTTGTCACACTGCAGAGCTCCAGTCTAATTACCTCCTGCACAGCTCAATCAATGATGCAAGTCCAACACAATATGGCTAAGGCCTGTGTGAGCTGCACTGGTATTGACCATTATCCTAAACCATCACACTGATTGTTTCTGCATGTGTACAATAAAAGGCCCCACACTCACTACGCCTCATTGTGTCATGTCTGTCAGGCGCTCTTCCTATAACCCACTCCAGGATGTAGCTGTGTGATGCTGATGCAATCAATGTCAATCACTAAAACTTTATATGAGCTTTTATTTTCTTTGCCTCCTTGTTTAACTTGCAGTTGTTTCTAACAAATAAAAACAGTGGGTGGGCTATGCAATATTGTATATGTTGATTATAATTATTTTTGAAAAGGTTAGCGTTTCCATAAATAATGTATATAGTCTTGCATAGCATCTTCGTCAAATGTATATATATTGTATATATTCATGAATTATAGTTATAATATTAATTTTGCCCTTTAATAAAAAATGACAAATTAGCATGACCCACAATTCACAAGAAACTATTGTGTTCTGTAGCTTTTACCAGGATAACTGGTAAATGCAACGGTAACATTAGACATATAACTACATTACATCTAAATCAGGTGTTGACAGGGCTGTGGAAAAAAAGTCCTAATAACATTATGCCTCTCTAAAATGCTCTTGTCCTTTTCTCCTAATGTTTAATTTTCTGGCAATATTGTAATATTGCTATGGGCTTTTCTGGGCTATTGTATTTCATTCTCCTTGGTTTCATATTTCGTACTTCTACACCTAAAATGTACATTAAGACAGCGCTTCCAGGAAAAGAAATAGGATTTTTTTTGGTGTTTTGTGAGCCTCTCTGCTTGGTGTAATAGAGTTATTAGGTGATTGTAAAAAGTTGGGTGTCTGTGCGTGCTCTTGTCTCTCTTCACCATGCATGATGTCATAAATAGGTGTTGTGGATATTGTTAGATCCCTCCTCCCTCTCCTCCACTCCCCTGAGCACAAACTTTACATCAGAAGTAAGGTAAGACGCTTGAGACGCAGATTCAGTTATAGACAACACCAAATCCATCATGCACACCGCTTTTAGTCGAGGCACATGTTTTGAATTAAAAAAAAAGAAAAGGCTCCCGCTGCAAATGACTCTAGGCTTCAGAAATCTACAATAAGACAAGTTTAAAAAATGATAGCACCTGACTGAAACTTCAAAGGCAGTCTCGGGAGGAAGAAAAAAAGTCCAGGGAGTTTTATTGTTTCTCATAAAAAAGCAAAGGGTTTATATAGGAGTTAACTTGAGACCGGCTGCCCTGCAATTGCCTATAATTCACAATAAACCTGACTGGCCAAGAGCATGCGTGGTCTCAACTGGACTGCAGCTGGCCCACCCCACTGCTTGTAGCACTGTCTACAATGTCAAACAGTCACACCTGTAAACCACCACTTTCTCTGTCCACTGTGCTCTGGCCACACCCCAGGACAGTCATGAGGTAATTTTGTGTCAATAAAACAGCTAGGAAAATGAACCATCCAGAGAGGCTGCATGCAAGCCTAAGTAAGACAAGATACTGCTCTTTGTTAAAGATTATCTGGATAAATATCACGTTAAATGAGCTTCATAAAAATCTTAAATTTTCTATAGGCACCTCACATTTGCATCTTTCCTGTTTCACACAGTAACAAATGCAGCCGTACTCTTCTTTGAAATATAATAAGGCATGAGACAGGACAGGGTCTGTTTCATATGAACCTGCAATGAAGCCCCTAGTTGATAAATCACATCCAACTGGAGTGCAGGAATTTGGCAGCTTAATGAAAAAATCATGTCGGACTGGAAGGATTTGGTCCGCATGGCTCTGGGGCTTCTAGCGCCCTACCGAGGCCCCAACAGGAGGGGAGCTGTGGAGCTAAACGGGGGGTAGCTGGCTGGGTCTTATGGCACGGGTTCAATACCACCGAGGCCTGGGAATTGATAGCAGATGTATAGGGGATTCAGCTGAGCAAGTACAAATGCGTGACTGCTTAGTAGACCCTGTATATACTGATGTGCTCAGCAGCAATTGGCCATAGAAGACAGGAAGTTTGCATGAGAAGGCGTCTCATGTGTTATCGGATTTTATAGATACACAATATAGACTTCTGCAAATTCCTAATGTGTGATCTATATATGATACCACCAGAGTCAAATAAAAATATCTATAAATATGTAAACACATATAATGATAAGATGGTAAGATAACTAGAACCAGCACAGTC
>JAVQKG010404177.1:0-12881 GCA_036025885.1 Hypseleotris bucephala | reverse complement strand
AATGGTGAATACTTCAACCATAAGTCTGCTTTCTCAGAATAAGAAGCAAAATACAGCAGCCTGTAATATCAATACAGTATCCGCAAAGAAAGTACTGTATCATGATATATGGGAATATTGATAATTTGGACCAGCCATAATCTAAACTCAGAAGAGGTAAATTAGATACACAAATTTTTCTAACACATGTATCTTACCCCTCTCTGCCTCTGTTGTGGATGGCCAGCTCTTCACCGATGCCCTCCTCTGATTTAAAAGCGTCCCAGTCCATCTTAGACTTCTCCAGTGTGCTGATCTTCTGCTTTTTACCTCCAATACGGCCAAGAATCCCTGATAATCCTGCTGCCCTCTTCCCACTGCTGCAAAAACAAGAACAGTAATACATGCACTCAACTGTTACTGTCTGTGTACAGTCTATAAGTTTCCTAAAATTAGAAAAAGTAAAAAATGCTTAAATCTGACTACCTGGTCCTCTTCTATGATGTAAAGTAGGTTGTCTGTAGTCTGTAGACGTCAGGGAAGAGACTAAAGTAAAACTTGACTACTATTGGTCAACTTTGATTTGATAACTAAACTTAGACTAATTCAAGTCAAACACATTAACAAAAATGTCTCTATATTAATCTAAATCAAGACCTGAACTGCAAATAAGACTTCAGATGACCACTAAAAGAGCCTGTGTGCCACCAGTGGTACCTGTATCACAGTTTCAGAACCATTTGACAGTACTGTGAATTGTGTAATGCAGCGTTTTAAGCAGCTAGTTCTATGATGATTTCTTAGTTATAAGGAACATAGTGTACTAAAACGTGAACAAAATAATGGTATTGGAATCAGTGTTGGCAAAACTGGTAACTGAAGCACTGGCCAAGAAATTTAATATTGGTGCATTTCAAGTAGAGTGGTAATATTTGGTTAACTGTTTCAATGATGTCCCCACAAAGGTCCAAATCCCAAGCCTTTCTCATGTACTTTATGCTAATATGTGTGTGCTGCTGTTATTTTGAGCCTCTTGTATTTGTGTATCTTGACCTGTGTCACCATGTAGCCCTGAGACTTCCTTTGTGTCACTGTCAACAAGCTCCCACTTTAGAGGGAGCTCCACTTGGTATTTCTAAAGCATCATGTTGTTAGTCGTTCACAGGGCAATTATAGCTCTGCTTTACTACAGTTAAGAGATGGGAGAGATTAGTGTTGATAGAAGTGTGCTGCTGTTATCTCCTGCTAGGACCTACTCCCTCTCACTCTGTCCGTTGTGATGAATAGGAAATGGCTTGTGGACGTACTGTGCTTCCTGACTGAGCAAAGATGACTTCCTTTATCCTGTTAAGGGATTTTGAGGGCAGATATTCACATTCCTCAACTATTTGCTGTCACAGGAATAGAACAGAAATATGTTGACTTCTATGTTTAAGACCATAAACCAGAAACCCAGGATCATATATTAAATTTGTAAATAAGACAATGCATTTCCCCTTGGACTTTTCAGATCTAGATTCACACTTTTTAGAAATTTTGAATACAAACTATTTATCTTTAGTATTAAAAGTTACTGTACCTAATGATCTGATAATCCCATGCTGTGCTAAAACGCATCAGATTTTAACCTCTAACAAACAAAAGACTTTTTTCAGAATACATTTAAAAATGTAGTTTAGGTATCATGTAGGAAGTGTAGTACCTTGGTGCAGGGCTAGATGACTGGGCAATTGAAGAGCTCTCCTCCTCACTGTCCTCTTGGGCAGAGCTCTGACTTTTCAGAAAACTTTTGGCCTCTCTGGAGTCTGCGGCCACCTCTTTATTCACTCTGAGCAAACACAAAAATAAACGAGGTGTAAATTAAAGTGTTACAAATAGAAAGTGAAGGTGGGTAGGGTTTTTGCATTACAATAAACAACTCATTCACAACTCATCAAAATAATATGCAAACTAACAGTGAAATGAAATTCAGTTTTAGTTTGGTCAGTTAAAAAATGCAATTACCCTTGATTTTATAAGAGTAAAAATGCTGGTGTAATATACACCTCTGTTTCTGGTCTTTTGGTCACTTAGACTCTGAGGCTTGGAGAAATAACAGTTATATCCTTTGGGAAAGAGCTCTGCACAGTCTCTGTACCGATGGCATCCATCATAGTACTACTCAGTGGCTGTCCCTGTTATCTGTGCTAATTATATTCAGCCATAATTATTGCATAGATGATGAGATGGTGAGTGTGTTTTAAAAGGGCGAGTGTGGTCTCAAAGATGCATATCTCACAAGCTGAGAATATTATAGGCCATTTTAAATTAGGCTCTTCTGAGAGGCTTTTTGGTTTTAAAGCCACTGGAAATTTAAATAGATAGTGAATATAATGGCTCTGCGCACAAAATGCCGGTCTTCATATATCAACTCATGCTTATAATTTCATGAATGATTGGTATATTATTGAGGATGGGGAAGCCACATATATGTAACATTTTGTGTGGACTTGGTGGTTCATGTGTGCTGTA
Source organism: Hypseleotris bucephala (assembly GCA_036025885.1). NCBI lineage: Eukaryota > Metazoa > Chordata > Actinopteri > Gobiiformes > Eleotridae > Hypseleotris > Hypseleotris bucephala. The sequence goes on along the minus strand of JAVQKG010404177.1, from coordinate 10,391 downwards.
AGAGGCTATGTGTGGGTTTAAAAACATCCTACACATTTGGCTCCAACCAGTGTCAAGAGATTCACTCGTCACTACACCACCCCCACTTCAGGCCACTGTTTCACTCAGGAATTAGTCATAGGCACCACTGCACCAGTTATCATGGTACCTTACCTTCAAATATAATGTTCATGCAACTTCCTTAAAGACAAGTTATGGCTTTATTACCACCACCCAGGGGGTAATGTTTTTGTATTGGCATGTGTTCATGCGTGTAAGTCTGTTAGAAACTTTAGATGAAAACTACTGAACGTATTTGGAAGAAATTCATGGCTGTGGTGAAGTCATGGCAGATGAAGACTGTGTTGTTCTCTAGTCTAATGTACAAAAATGACAAGCGGTGGTGTGCACTCTCCAAGTGCTTTCTAGTTTATAAATTTAATTAATATTTTAAAATCTATTAAATTCACAGACTGTTATGGCTCCCTTTAGTTCACTAATCTTTTAACCAAAAAACACCCAAATGTCACAAATAATATAACCCGTGAGGGGTTCAAAACCAGTAAAAAATGTTGATATACATTTTTAGATTACAGTTTTTTATTAAATTAATGTATATTTAACATAATCTTCAAAATAAATTTTGATGTTATTCCTCTACTGCCAAAAGCAAGGTTTAATAATACTAATAAAAAAGTATGTTAAATAGACTAATATTCTTTAGTAGTTAAATATTTTCTGTATAAATTGGGATTAACCAAATGTGAGTGATTCATGGGCAGGTCTATCTATAAACTGGTATGTGGCACCACCTACTGGAACATGTGAGTATAATACAACATTCAAAATCATTGCGTGTGTGGGAGCGTTTTTATGTCACTGTGTGGTCATAATTATGATATATGGTTAAAAAAAAGAAAGAAAGAAAAAGAATTAAAAGTGTGTTACCTGACTTCTTCCCCAGCGAAGTCAAACACTTTAGTGATGGTCACCTTCGCAGGTTCAGATGGTTTTGTTTCAGTTTTTGGAATGGTTGTTTTCACTGTTGAGGGCTCATTGTGAGCCTTAAAAATAGACCATATTAAGTTGAGAAAAGCAAACACAAATTCTGCATGTGGGGAGACACATCCATCGTATTTGAGGAGCTTATCCTATGACAAATTACCTCTGGTGTTGTGTCTGTGTCTGTGCTCTGTTTGGGCCTGGACCCGACGTCTGACAGGAAACTGGCCCAGAGGTCGTCAGACTTCTTCTTCTGTTTGTCCTCGTCCTCCTCATGTCGCTGTGGGCGTGCGCCTTCCTCCTCGGGCTGCTCCACCTTTTCAACTGTACCATTGTCTTCATCATTGTCTTCCATTTTCAAAATTCCCTTTTTTCGCTTTCTGCAGAAACTAAAATTTTGTTACTTAGAAGACATAAATTAGTATCTATACGTCGGGCATCCTTTCTGCTTAATCCCCACATTTTAATAATAATATATTCTTTGAACAGTATATTACGATCATATCATTTTATGACTAGAAAAGACCCTTGTCACTCACCTGACACCTTTGTCCTTCTTCTTCTTGTTCTTGTGGACACTGCCGGGATGCGGCACATCATCATCCTCCTGAAGGGGATCCTCTTTCTCACATTCATTTATGTCATCTTCACTAAGACTCCCATCTAAATACATCAAATAGAGAACTGTTTTATCTTAATGTTCACTGAACAGTGAAAAATTACTTTCACTTTTCTTTAAATTTCGTTTGTGTGATGGCAAACGACACAGATTCTAACCTAGTCTAAAAAGATAACTGCATTAATTCTGCATTGCAATGTACGTATAACAGTAGTGATCTGCACAACACTATTCTAACACCAGTTTATACGGATGAACACGAGCAGAGAAAGTATTCGCTTCTCCTTTCAGTTCAGGTTTATGTTAGGGTCTAAAACTACCTTTACAATCCTTAATGCCCGTTTATTAGCTCCACACATGCTTGTTATTGTTTCTTCGCAGGTTGATTCACCTGAAGGGACGTAGTCTGCGTCTTCGTTGGACGAGTATCCATCAGAGTCGTAGTCGGAGTAGTTCATCTTTTGTAGTATTTTAGTTTTTGTGTTTATCACCACTTCACAGTTGGGCAAGGTTTGTAAAGTGAACTAATCTTTTGTATAAAATGTGCAGCGCAGAATGTTTCTTCTCTGGATGATGGACCGGAAGTTGAAGTCTTTGTGGTTCAGTCATGAGGCATCACTGCCCTCTAGCGGCGAGGAGTGTGTCTATATGGTGATTTCAATAAACAAGATAAAACTTTAGCTAGGCCAATTGCATCTACTTTACACTCGACAGGCTGATTTTGACAGGTAAGCAGTTGCAAATTAACATTGATGGACGTTTTTGAAAGTGCTTATGACCGTTGTATGGAAACTACCTAAAGAGTTAAAAAAGGGACAATACAGGGCCAGAAACATTCTCACATAGGCTAAATACAGACATCTTTACCAAACTTTTCCAGTCTTTTCCATACTTACCTGGAACTCTGGAAAATTTTAATCTCATTACATAATCTTTATTTTTTAATGACAAATAGCATTTAATAACAACTATACACAGTAGCCTATACTTGAGTATTTGTGAGTCATCTGAATAATGGTGTTCGTTGTACAGGGCAAAATCACTGGTTATGATAAAGAACTGATTGAAAGAACATTAACTTAAAAAGACCACATTTGAAGATTCTGTCCAAATAATAGAAGGAGACCTTTCAAATGTGGCCACCTCCATTCATGTACCCCATCTTTTATCGTAGGTTTATCAACTTGGTCCAAAACTGCCAACTGGTCTGAGAAAGAGAGGAGTGCTCCCCCACTGATCCTAAAGATCACAAGAAGCATGTCTGCGCTGCCACAAAGAGGTAGCCATTATGGTACGTCTTCCTAAATAACAGATAATTGCCTTCACTGTGTAATGTGTTTAGATGGGAGCCGTACAGTTCCATTTGAAGATGACCTAAATTGCCAATAATTAAGTGTAATTTGCACATATTATTAACAACAGAGAGGACAGATAGTTAGCATGTACTGTAGAGACTAAAATCAACTCAGGCCAATCATTATGTGACGTTAACATGTTCATAAGCCTGATTATATTGGTCTGTTCCACGGCAAGAGTGTCTTTATGCTATATTTGTCTTGCTTTCTATGCTGTGATATGGTTTTACAGTTCATGGCACTACATAATTTATAGTGAGCAACAAGCATCACATGTACAATGTAGTACATGTGATGCTACCATGGCAATGTCACACTACCATGATGTAGTGTGACATTGGTGTCAATGAATAATGCAATTGTAAAGCGTCTTTGGGTAGAAAAGTGCTATGCAAGTATTATGCATTATTATTATTAATATTTTGTGTTTCAGATCAAAGAGCTGCCAGCAGACATGTCAAGATAGAAGTTGTATGAAATTGTATAAAGAAGACAGGGAAAGACTGGGTCTATGGGGGAAATATGACTACAACATAGGAAGGGAAGTCACACTTGGTGAGAAAGAAAAGTCCCTTAAAAATACTAACCACAAAATTCCAATTAACTATGTATGATATACAGCAGGGGTAGGCAACCCCTGGCCCTTGGCCAAATTTGGCCCTTGGCCAATTTTTTTTGCCCTCCAGTGCCTCTCATAACTGTATCACTGTAGATGTTGGGTGAGACACGCATAGAACTGTCCTCAAGAGGACCTATGCCGACATAGTGTACTCTCCCTGTCATATCAGTTTTAAAAGACATGTAGACATGGTGTATGTTTGAAAGACATTTGGTCCTTATTGAGCAAATGAAAGTGCAATGAGAGTTGTCATGCTTTGGTGTAAACTCAGGTACTAAGCAGCTCAGCTATGGATGTAGGACATCAGAACTGAAGACAGTAACATGTTCAACTGGTGCATGTTTAAAAAACAAAAAGGAAACATTGGAGAAACACACACATGAAGGTCTGATAAGCAGGTGTTATATCACAACATTGAATTCTTTTTAGACATTATTTGATATGTAAATACATCAAAGGAAGCTTTCTTAAAGGGGGGACAGAATTTCACATGTTGATGGGTGGTATGGCCCTTCGCCGTTTGACTTGGAAAAAAATTGGCCCGCAGCAACTAGCCTACCCCTGATATACAGTATATGGCCCATATGAAGGTTTCAGCAGTTTGCATTTAGGAATATTCACCTGTTACTTTAATTCTATAAACACATCTAAAATGAGGAACTGGACAAAAGATCTTGTATAATCACGATTATCTTAGTGTAAATCTCAAGACAAAAGGTACCACAATTGCCAGCTAGGCACAGTACAAATTTCACAAGAAGTAACACATTAATGAAGGTGAAACATGCTCCTCAGCCCGTCCTGATGTGTCCTCTGCTCATTCAACAGTAATAAGCCTTCACCTGAAAAGATCTGCTGGGTCCTTCCTGTTTGTGCTTTTGTGCGCGACTGCAGGAGTCTTCAGATCAGTCCGGAGTTTCAAATGAAAACAGCGCAGTGGATCAGGCTTTCTAAATGCTAATGTGTGCCGCTGGATCCTGGTCGTGCGTCGGTAGGAAGGAAAGTAATTGGACTATAGCTACAGAGGCTACATCCGTATGTGTACATCACAACAATGGCTCAGCAAGCATTTTAATTTTACACATGTGCCTTATTTCAATATAACACAATGCCATTTTATGTAACATAGTAGTGTCTCTGCCACTGACCTAAAGGTGTTTAGTCTTCACTGAGAAAGTCCTTGGAACATGGTGACACTGAGGCACAGTGGGCAGAAAATCCATTGAAATTTAATATATGAATGTTTTTCTGACCAACTTCCTGATTTCCTCTTTATATTGCATAACCTGAGAATATGATCTTAACACATTTCCTTTATAAGAGCATAGACTAGTTATTAAACGACTGACAAAACTGTCCATTTTGGGATCAGTGTAATAATCAAAAGATGGTACAATGAATGCTAAATAATTAGAAATAGTCTACAGTGGCATCAGGTGTGCTTCTACGTAGTACTTACAACTGAAGACGTCACTCTATTTGACGTCAGTGCTGTTTCATATGCTTTTGTTTAGTGACAGAGCGCATATGTTAAGTGTGAGGAGACAGGGCGGCAGTGGCTTAGGAGGTACAGCAACCCCTCCACTAACTAAAAGGTTGGTGGTTCTGTACTTGTCACATAATTGCACCTATTGAATTAGCACCTCAAGTAAAATACCTTATTTTACTTAATTTGATCTCTAGTGTCCCTAGTCTCACTACCTTTTAAACAGCCACAAGAGAAGTAACAGTCTATAGGTGGAAATGTTTGTCGTTGTGGACTTTTGTGCGGTCCGTTGTGTCCAGCTGATTCAGACAAGCCCACAGCCTACTTCCCTCTGTCCCATCAACAGCTGGGTAATAGCTCTCTGGTCACATCCATCTCTTTTTTCCCAGCATGCCCCTGTTTCTTCTGAGAAGATCACTGTTCTCATGTTGAGAAGCCTTTGATGCTGAGGACAGACTCTAGCTTCATACTCTCCTTCATTCACACAAAATAAAGTGGATAATAAGTGTGGTGTCACCCATTGCGTTAAGCAGAAAAGCATCATTTTCAGAGAATTTCCTGTGTTCTTGTATTTATGATCCCAGATGTACCAAATAAAGTGGCCAGTAGTGTTCACATACAGTAGCCTTCTGTCAATGGCCAATATAATAAGAAATGCAGCCTTTCAGCATCACTAAGCTTACTCTGATGGAAGATAAACTTCTCACCCACAGTGTAAGGCCAAAGAGAAATAAATTTACCAGTAAATAGTTTATAGAGCCACAAACTATTTATATCTGTCATTGTAACTCGATTTACTCCTGTGCATTGGTCTGTACTGACAGCAGCATGAAGCAAACCAGAGCAGGAAGATAGCTTGAAAACAGTACAGGCTGGTCTGTAGACCCTCCATCAAACCACAGCTCACCTGCTCAACATTATACAAGCGTCTTCTTGGCTTATGTCCCATCGACTTTTGTTGGCGTCACACAACATCCTGCCACAATAAATGTACAAAACAAAATATGTATATATAAATAGGGCAAATATAATTCGATGAAGAGAACCTTAGGGGATAAGCTTACCTTGATCCTGAAATCCATAGAGCTCTTCCAAGACTTATGTTTTAAAAGATAAAATGTCCTCATTATTTGAAGCCCTGGCACAAATCATCTTGCTCTTTGGTTATTTCCTAATTTGAAGCCTACCGAGCAGCAGTTAGCTAGGTTACTATTGCATATTAAAGGTGTAGTCCATAAGTTTTGATTTAAAATAAAAATTAAAAATAAAGTTGACTATCAGACCCTGTTCTATGATGTTGGCAAGTTACCTATTGAACTCGAATGCTATTGGTCAAAAAGGTATCCCACAAACTGTAATTGTAGCTGTAGTGGCAGGGAAGAGACTTAAAATATTTATTATAACAGATTGCCCACTTTACATTGTAGAACATGGTCAGATAAAGCATATTTCACATTTACAAACAAATCTTTTTTTTTTTTTAATATTTTTTGTATGTTTTCTGTTTCGACTGTGTTCAGACTACCTGGTGTAGCCCTGTTTTATGATAGTGCCTCCATTAAAGCTGTTACTGGTAACTGCCTGTCCACTGCCCGGAACCCTGCACACAGGTCAGAACGGGTGGGCTGCCTGAGCTCGAAAAACATCTGGATCATCATCTGTCTACAGTTTTCATCACACTCAAAAGATTAGCCCTAAGGTTACAGTGGCTCTCATAACCATCTAGAATATGTAATTAGCCTCATATTCCGCAAATCATTTTTCTCAAGGCCGTTGGGCATAAGATGAAAGAAATACTAACGATAAATGTTCAAATGTAATTATAGTACGCTAAGTAGCAGAAATCTGGTGTTACTCACTCAAAACAACAGGTCTGGCACTGATTACCTAACTGCTATAATTTACTGATTTATGCATTTTAGGTAACTCTGTTCCCCTGACTCATATATTTCAGTGGCTTAAATTGACCAACACATTTGTAACATTTTGACCAAAAACAGGGGCATCTGGTATAATTGCATTACATAAGACATATTATGTTTTGACAGTTCTGTTATTATTTTCCAAACTACTGTATATGATAAGCACAGTGTTTAGCACTCGTGCCTCACAACATGAGATCAAGGGTCTCTGAACAGGAAACCTGTGACCCTACATTGACCCTGAATTAATGCAACAAGCATGAATCTTTAGGTCATGATACTGAAATCTGCTACTGATTACAGAGTTGAACTGAATGCTCATTCTGAGATTTACCTCATTTTAAATCTTTTTCTTTTCTAATGTGCAGTTGTATCTGTGTATTTCCTAGACTTGTCCCTTGAAAGCAGTCATGAAAAATAAAAAAAAGTGTGTGAAGGCCAGGTTAGGCCTACAGGTATGTTTTTTTTTTTCATTTTATGGTTTGCTCTGTAATTATATCGACACTATTGCAGTTTTTAATCACACCAAATTAAAACCATTTCTAAAATTTGGTTCAGGTCATTACAAAATCTAATATAATCTAATTTTGAGGTGATGACTCCAGTTGTGTAGCTAATGATGGGATCGTTTTAGGAAGAGTAGCAGCTGCCTTAAAATCATGATCATCATGTATAGTGTATTATTGTATGTATTAGTATATTACCATGGGGCACAGAGTTCAGTAGTATAACGGAATTGTTGTAAGTAATTTAGAGACAAATGGAAAATAATTACTTTACCAGATAAACATCAAGTTGAGCAATGTGGGCCTTAAATAGCAGCGGCTACATGCACATGTGAAATTAACCTTTTTCAATTAGGACAGAAGAACAGCCTTTTGAAACTCAAGACTGTGGCGCCGCAGGTGACAAAGAAAAATGCACGGATGACACGATGTGATGTTTTTGAGTGTCTGTGTGCCGAGTGCTCGTGACCTGCCCCTCCTGTGTGCGGGGAGGGGCTGCTGACGCCTGCGCCCTGCTCTGGATATGTCTATAATCTCTATAAAAGGCTCTAGGATCTCTGCCTTCACAAAGTCATTGCTTCTGCCCAGAGCCACTTGTGACTTCAGACCACAGAGAGGACCAAGTTCACATAAAGGTGAGTTTCTGTGGATGCTTTGGTTTTATCATATACCTATGCTTTCTGATAATGTCAAACTAATGTTTTTTGGTTACAGTGATAATCTTGATAATCCATGCTGTGTTTTTTAGATGCAGAGGTGCTTTGGCTTGTTCTGCGTGACGCTCATCTTCTGCGCTACCCTCTCAGAGACCATAGGCCTGGTGATAGCGGTAAGACCCACTAAAAACTCAATCTAAACTTTTATGCCAGTGTTACTTTATTGAAGTTGAATGAAATTCAAATTCAACAACACTTTGAATTTCTAGAGAAAAGAAAAAACATTAATTACACAATTGACGTTTTCTGCTAATCCACTAAAAGCAACTGATCTTTAATCTGTTAAGTGAAGATGGTAACTATTTATTTATAGAAATATTAACAACCACTGGAGATATACTTTATTCTTTTATTAAAAAGATATTCAAATAAAAAGTACATGCTTCAGGATAGTTTTGATTAACACAATAAATTCTTATTAACACAACTTACAAAAGTTATAATGTTATAATGCATAATCACCAAATGCTGTTTTCACTTTTGTTGTATTAACTCTGTATATTTATAACAAATGAAATGTAAAAATCTATAAAGAAGGTTTGAAGACTAGTATGACATTTGCGACTCTGTGCCTGTCTTGTAGGCGAAAGAGAAGCGCGGCTGGACTCTGAACAGCGCTGGTTATCTGTTGGGGCCCCGTAAGTGCTCACTGGACACACTGACACTCCACTACACACTGACCACATGTGGCATAGCTCCAGTGCCATAGTATCTCTGTAGGGAAGTGGGTTACTGTTCAAAAAGCTATAACATCCATGGGTCAGAGTAATAAACTGTGGCTGATTGTTACATATTATACAGGAACATTATATGATGGTAGCCACAGGACAAGTAAATAAGTGAGAAGAGGGGCCCAATAGTGAAGTTTAGTGATCATATATTGTATAAAACAGTCTTATGTAGGAGCTATATCATTTCTTTATTAACTCCAATTACAATTGTTGAAATAAAATAGAAAATTTCACAATACGATTTTAAATAATCTGGATGGTTAGACAGACAGGCGGAAAGTGTACATTTATAATACAACTATAATACTGAAATTCACTAATACAGATTCCTAATGACCTCTCACAGTCGCTGCTTCTTAATAGCATGCAGTCATATTATGTTTGTTGGTTCTTTGTTGTGACCTAACAATATGGTCTGAGATGATGAAGCCCATCTTCTATAAATTGGGGCTGTTCAGGTTTTGCATCCACTGTGTCAGCTAATTTGATGTAATTGGAGTGAGCCCCATTACTAAAGCATAGACTGAACAAATGAAGAGTGGACAGTTATATGTTATAGGCCATGATTATAGATCCTGACTATGGCTGTATGCACCAATGACGCGTCAGGTGTTTGAACTTCAGTATTTTTCAATCGGCAATATTTTGTCCAATCTTAGAAAAAAAATGATGTATTGAGTTTAGAATGTCTAAATCTAACAAAGGCAGAATGGTAAAGCAGGTAAAGCAGGGCAAAACCAGAATTAAACCAAGACTAAATTGGGTACAAATCAGAACTACAACTGCCTGGACTAACCTGTGTCTAAACAAGGACTAAACAAGGACTAAACAAGGACTAAACAAGAACTAAACTGACTCTAAACCTACATAAAACATAGTTGTTGTTTTCAAGCTATTAATCTGAGATGTCGAGGTAGAATGATTTTATCATTTTCTCACAAGTATTTGTATACGTCACTCTGTGTAGCGCCCAGCTGGAGGATTGGAATTGTTCCCGTTTGTGTGCGTGTGTGTAAAGCCCAGGTAAAGGTTGCTCCTGCCTCATCCTGTGTTTCAGGTCGTATTGATCACCTAATTCAGATAAAGGATTCTCCCAGTGCCAGAGGCAGAGAAGAGCTGGTCACTCAATGTAAGATAGAAACAGACGGCCACTGCAGGGCCTTGGTCCAAACAGGAATTGTACTGTCTCACTGTCCCCTCATCTGCATTAGCTGCTTCTGTCTCCCATCATGCATCTGGGCATCTGTGTGTGTAGGGCAGAGGTAGAGTAGAGACAACCAGACACATTTAAAAAGTATGGATGTTATAATCCCAATTACTTGTGTGAACTTTAAATTTATTTAGCGAGGTACAAACTTACAGACTGCATTATATTATGGTAAAAACAAAATGCCAGATCACTTTCAAGCTTTGTAGACATTTAGATATAATAAAGACGCCAATCTGTATCGATTTA
>JAVQKG010404014.1:0-10439 GCA_036025885.1 Hypseleotris bucephala | reverse complement strand
CTAATTTAATTTTTTTCTCTTTTTAAGCACTGTCAGTGGATACTTTGTATTTCTTTTAAGCCAAAGTATGATAAAGTCTAAGTGATAAATAGTAGGTCTGTATGTTTGAAGCAGGATGGCTATGATAACGATGACCTTTCTGAGGTGACCACAAGTGTGAGCAGTGATGACATCAGCTGGACGTATGAGTGGATTCTGAGTCCTGAGAAGGAACTCAATATCTGTAATACTGACACACTATCCAGGTGACTGTAGACTCAAGCCTCATTTTTACAATCATTTGAACAAGTATAGGGCAAAGGAAAAGAATGGCTGTCACTGACCTGCATTATTGCATAACAAACGAAGCATTGTTGGAGAAAGACATTAGACAAAGGGTTGACTTATAATTATTAACTTTGTTTTAATGTCTTCGTTTTTTTCTGAGAAATATTTAAATACAACCTGTTGAAATTGTAACCATTAACTCTGTTCATGTAATTATCTCTAGCTCTCCAACCTCATGGGACTGTCCTGTTAGGAGCAGATCCCTGAGCTCAGACAGTAGCCTTGAGGATATGACCCGGCTGGACCCTTCTCCTCATCACAGCGCAGACAGCTCCTGGATGGACGAGAGGAGAGGCAGAGACAGGTCTCGTCGACCATCAGGTCAGAAACACCTCAGAAATGACACATTTTTAATTGTGCAAAAGCAGAACCATACTGATGATTAGATAACTTTGATATTGAGGGTATAGCTTAACAAAAAAATGTTTTTTATTTTATATTTCTTAAGAATCCAGAGGAAACCATAATCGAGAGAGTGGCTTCTTTTCTCCAGACAGAAAAGGTGATAGTGAGCAACCCACTGAGGACAGTAACAAAAGACGATTTCGTTATTTTGAACGAGGACATCCCCTTCCCAATAACTATGTCCCAGAGCCCAAAGCCTGTGTTCCCTACAGGAATGTCAACCTCGGTGTGCCCTCACAAAGAAGGAGCACAGAGACATTCATACAGGAAAGCTGGAGGAGTGAATCCCCTCAAAGATACACATATCACTCAAACTTTAGACGAGGGGCTGATTCAGAGAGAAATTCTCCAACACGTCACAGCTCTGTGAGCCCAGACCGGCACAAAATATCCGAGTCCTCTTTGGGAAACCGTAGAGGGAGTTCCCTCTCAAGGGGACAGACACGCTCCCGTGTCCCATCACAACTTCCATCTCACGCTCCCTCTAGGCATTCATCACGCCCCTCAAGTCCATCACGCAGAAGACCATCTTATTCTGCCACTCCTTCACACCATCGGACAGACTCCTATCATTCACAAAATGGTGACTATAATTCACAAATCAGGGGCAGCCGGGGGTCAAGGACTCCTTCTCAATCCTCTCACAAACACAGTTTAGACTCTGAGAAACTGTACAAGAACCTCGAGTCTATCTCCCACCGAAGTTCCCCGTCCCATCAGCAGAAGTCATACGAGGGCTCTCATTCATCGCCCAGGACTGGCGTCAACACTCACTCACGCAACAGCAGAGAAGTGTCACCATCCAGTAACGGCTACAGGACGCACAGTAACACCCCACACAAAGAGACTGGATCCAGAGACAGCAGGCTTAGCGCCTCACAAGGGTCATGGCAAGGGTCTTCTCACTCCATACTCAGCAACCATGCGTCACGGGGATCTTCAACATCAGTGCGCAATGCAAACACTCAAATGATCGAAGGTCCCGTATCCCATGTTACAGATGCTTTTGAAGTCAATCAGGTTTTTACTGACAGAAGCTGGAGCAGTGGGAGAAGAGGGATGGATGCTCTACTGATTTCTGAACCCAAGAAGACAGCAGAAATAGTGGAAGAGGTACGCCCTTGACTGCATGTGTTAGTGATATACCTAGTTACAATACAGGTTGCCATTGTCATGAATTTTGTGTATGGTGTGTAAGGTGGGAATGACCATCGATGACTACATAGAGCTGGCTGACATTCCAAAGATTAATCTAGAATCAGAAGAAGAATATGCAGGACTGAGAAAGAGGAACCAGAGTCCCAGTCCGTGCAGAAACCAACGGCCTAGAAATCAAAGGTGATTAGAACATTTATTGAAGATATGGCATGAGAAATATGACATGGTGTTAGTCGTGGGTTTCACAGGTACACAGATGAACCAGATATGTACAGTTCAAGGCCTGAGGCGGATGATAGGGGGAGAGTTCGAGAGAGAGGCAGAGATAGGCGAGAAAAAAGTCGTGACTTTGAAAATGGTCGAATTTCAAGAAGACAGTCAGTGGCATCTGTTCATTCTCAGGTAAGATCACAAATTGACCAATGACAAATGTATAATTATTGAAACATGTCATCCCTCTCTTGAAAAGTTATGATCCAATATTTCTTGTTGAATCAGAGTTCAGATCACCACAATGGCAAACACAGATCTTCAAAGGCAAGAGAGCCTGCACCTCCTGAACCACAAACACAGGTGAGCCACTGCAGTTGCACAAGTGGTGTATATTTTGAAGAAAATGGGACACCCATAATATCATCACAAAGTAGTTCACTGATTTTTTCTCTAACTTACCACGGACGCACCTTCTCAGTAGCAGCTTGCAGTGAAAGCCATTAGCTGGCAGTCTGTTTTAGGCCAAGCTTATTCGATTTATCTTCTCTATGAATAGGTGCAAGAATGATTTGAGCCAAAGTATCTTGCAGTCTCAGCGCCCCAGCATCATGTCTAGAACTGCTGAGTCAACCTAACATTTAGGAATGTATTTAAACTTTGGGAAGATTTGGATGCAACAGCATACAACTATTGTGCATGATGTAAAAACAATAGAAACATATAGTATTTACAAATACACTATGTAGCCCTATAGATAGCATGTATAGTGAACTGAAGTGTGACTCTAATTAATAATTTATTTTCTTCATTTTTTATTGTCGGCCTTCTGTTGTGGACAAACATAAAAACATGGTGAGTGACCTGTGTTCGACATTTCTGTTTTTTTATTTTTTATTTTTCTCTCTTCTTTATTTTTCTCTCTTTGACAAAGAGCCATAGCTTATTCTATGTCAGTGTTCTAAATATTTAATGCTTCCTCTTTCTTACTAGACGTTTACTCAACACCAAAGATGATTTGTTTCCGTTAGGCCTTCTCTTCAGACTGAACGGTTAAACCACACCAAGTAATTTCAATTGTTTTTTATTGCTTTAATTTTAGGTATTTTCTGGTAAAGGGATGGATATCCAGACTAGATGAGCATGGACAGGTAAAGGACTTTTATCTGTACATTGACAACACACTAAACCCACAAGTGCTAAGATACGAAGTTTGAAAGGATTTTACAAGCATTTAAAACAATTACATGCAAATTAAAGTTGAAAGACGATAACCAAATTAGTATATCTATATTTAAGAGTATGTTTCTCAGTTTAAACATATGCATTCAAATAATTCTTTTCTTCTCATTATCTAGTGGAGGAAACACTGGTTTGTTTTAGGGAACACTTCTGTGAGGTACTACAGAGATTCTGAAGCGGTGGAGGTAAGACTAAGGTTAAAATAATTTACAGTCTTCAACATTTCATTAAAAAATGTTACTTGAAATGTTTTCTTTTTTTCTTTAATATGGTACAGTCTGACGATCTGGATGGAGAAATTGATCTGAGATCTTGTCTCGATATAACAGATTGTGATGTTGGAAAGAACTATGGGTTCCAGTTACAAGTGTGTATTTTATGTACTTTTGTTTTGTTGTGGTTTTGTTGCACATATTGTACTACAAGACAAAACAGATGGCTACTCAAACACTCCCCCTGTTTCTACATCAATTAAATGTGTGGTTGCTTCCTGTTTAACAGTGTGAATACCTTGGCTGTGTCTTTTGATCTCCTCTAGACAAAGAAAGCACTGTTCACTCTCTCTGCCATGACCTCCAGAATACGGCGGAACTGGGTTAAGTTACTAAAGCAGGCCATCCAGAAGAACACACAGTGAGTATGATTTTATATTACCAGTCAACAACACATATGTTGTAACCTACACAGCAAGAATCCAATGTGGTATGTAGTATACGTATAGGTTATAAGTAAAATAGTGCAAAGTGTAAAAATAGCCAATGCACCAATATTCTGAACACCACTGAAACATGAGAAATGAAACGTGCTTTATGTACATTATAGATTGTATTGTGAGATGAAGTTATAATGATCTGCTAATCTGGGAAGATTGCCGAGTTGTGCTACAGTGCATTCAGTCATGTATGCTCTTCACCATCATTTTTACTGTAATACATAATTCCAGTGTTCATTTTAATAAAAATAAAAGAGAGAAATATATAGCATTAAGTATTATGATTAAAACAGATTGGATGTGCATTTAAAATCAAAATAGTGATTTTGGGTTAAAGAATTTTCATATGAAATTTTTAACATATTGCCTACCTCTACGGTAGTTGAAAGTCTATTGTCCTGTACACTGTATTTGAATATTATTTACATTTATTAGTTACATTTTTGCTACCCTACAATACAACTTTTACTGTGATATTTTGTACATTCCTGAGCACCTTGAAGAAATGCGGACAATGTGGCTGGGTGGTCTATCTGTAGCGACCCCACTCTTATCAAATTTCTTCTGATGTGAAACACTAGCCATCTCTCATTTCCTCGTTCTGACCAACAGCCAATCAGGCGCCGGCAGCGAGAAAGAGAACCCCCTCTCCCAAAGACTGTCGCCATGCCAACCCTCCGCTCGGTTCACAGGCAAAGAGTCCAGACGTGAACCTGCCGCAGCAAACTCCCATCCGGACCTATCCCAGAGAGAAGAAGGAGAGGGCTGGGATCGGGAGCAAGCCAAACGATTGGAGGAGAGGAATAAGTGGTTTGAGGAGGGACTGTCTTTTAATGAAATGTGCAGCAGGTGGGACTCCATGGAGCTGAAAAAGGGGAGTGTACCTATCCCTGTAATTGATACCATTGACAAAGAGGTCAACAGGAAGTGGTCAGAATTTGAAAGGTTGTCATTTCGCGAAATGACAGCACAATGTCTAATTGGAAATGAGACGCAACAATTAAATCCACAGCCTGCACCTGTCTCTCCCGACGGCTCTCAGACTTTTCAGTTTAGCCACGAAGAGGCTGAAGAATCTTTGACTCCAGAAAAAGATAGGCACACTTCAAAAGAGTCTTCGCCACTGACTAATGGTGCTCAAAACAATCAGACAAATGCTGCTGAAGTTCTTCAAAAGGAGGTAAGAAAGGCCCTTTTACATAGACAAAAAATATTAATACAACTTCTTTATGTAAATTATGTTATAAATAAATACAATATGTATCCATGTTTGCTTTTATATCCACATTTTTCATTCCAGCCCCTCTCCATTCGGAAGCAGGTGGAGAGAATTAAAAAGGAGCATGCAGCTTTGGGAATAGAAGTAGACAGTCCATGTGGCCCCGGGGCCCCTTGTAAGACCAAACTGGAGGCCATGGTAGCAGCTCATCAAAAAGAATTGCAGGAACTTCAAGAGAAACATGACAAGGAGATCATAGAGCTGGAAGAACAAAGGGACAAGATGCTTAAGGAAGAAAGTCAGGCAGCTGCTAAAGGTGTGTAATGCAGCAAAGGATTATAGTATATGTCCTTGTTTTTTTGTTTTAATAAAAATGTCTCTGTTGTTTAAGCTATTGAGAAATTAAAAGCAGAACATCTAGAAGCAATGGAAAGAATGAAAAGGGCCAATGAGTCAGCTGGAGGAGCTGCATCAGTGGAAACACTGCTGAAAGTGTGAGGCAGAACAACACACACGTGATGATGTTCACCAGTGACCTCAATATTTTAAAATACTTGTCTGTTTTAGGCCACAAACCTATGCATTGCACAGTGAGTTAGATATATTGTCTGAGCGTTACTCCCAGAAGTGTGTGGAGCTGAACAACACCGAAAACAGTAGCAAAAGCAAAGACACTGATTTGGGACTCATGGAAAAGGAGCTGGAGCAACTGAGAAGAGAGAACCAGGTTTTGATTTTTAAATTTATTCCAAGAAATCTTCACACTTTCATGTTTTTTAATTATCATATCTTTATAGGAGCTAAAAGCCAGGCTTGCAGAAGAGATCAGCCGAATGCGTTATTTCATAACTGGGCAGAAGTCAGACACAGAATCTCTTGGCAGAAGTGAAAAGGCCACCTCACATTTTGAGGTATCAGATTGATCCAAAACTGTCTACTACTTACTGTATATACTGTAATTAAAATACCACCGTACAAAGACAATCAATTAAAAACAGGCAATATATCCTGTACAAAACAAAGAAATTAGACAATGCAATACAAGTAAAAATAAACGATCAGCAAGGAAATGGATGATTAAGTGGGGTAGACTATTCTGAAAATATGGGCCTTAAGTCGAGATTTGAAAACAATACTGATACTGAACATTACATCTTGGATTGAATTTGTAAACATCTTCATCAGTGTATGCAGGTAGATGATTTTCAACACCTTGGTTTCACACTCCAACATCTGCTAAATAATTTATGATTTGGTAGTGCCATGAAGCTTCTATAACTATCTGCATCTGTTGTGAAAGTGCAATCATTTATTTTATTAATTTAATCATTTATTTTTAACTTTAGCAAAATACTGCCATCTAGTGCCTGGCTAACAGTACAACAGCCAAGCGTGTTTATTATGTGGGCCTTTTCAGATGCTTCTCAAAGCAAAGGAGAATGAAGTCCTGTGTCTCAGAAAAGAAATCAGCTGTCTACAAAGTGAAGTGCAATCTTTAACCAAGGTTATTATTCTGTTGTCCTCACACAAAATAATAGGTCAAATACATTCACTGTGCATCTCAAAGTGTCTATTTTTTTAGGAAAAGGAGGCTGCTTACGAGCATTATAAGGAGGCCTATGTACAGCTGAGTGACACGAGAGGACACAACCAACTGGAGATAACTTCTCTCAGTGAACAACTAAGACTAGCAAATGCTGCACTACAAGTGGAAGAACAAAAATCATAATATTACCAAAAGACACATTGCACTGGAAAATTGAACCTCAAAAAAACAAAAAACAGCAGAAACTCATTTATTGGGTTGATAGAGACAAACAAGCATCTGCAAACAACATATAGATATATATTACTGATATGCATATTCTCCGGTCATCTTTTCTAGAATAGTTTTTCTATGGTCATTGTATTTAAAACAGGATGCACAGTAGTCAGAGGGTGCAGATGACTGGAGGTAGGAGGATGCAATTAGTGTCCCTTCTTGCATTGTGCAGACTGGTATGCTTTTAGTCAATAATGCACAGGACCCTGTGGGCATAAATAAAACCATTGGTTATAGAGTAACATAGGGCAAATAAGTCTTGAATACATAGAGTGGTGATAAATGATTGATTAATTTGAGTTTTTAAATGGGTAAAGATGTTCATCATTGCACCATTGTTATCCTGTAAGCTTAGTCATCATCGTCATCATCTTCAGGTACAAAGATGTCATGCTCCTCCAGAAGTGCAGCGAAGTTCTTGCTAATCAGAGTTCCTACGTACAGGAAAGGCACCACCACAATTGTCATGCGGATGAGACCAAATGGTGTCTGGAAAAAAAATGTTTCAAATAGATTAAAACAATGACTACTACTCTTTGCTTTATTTATTTGTTTTCAATTGATTTATTCTTTACTTTAATCAGGAATAATGTGTAGGAGATATTGTGTACAGTTTATCAGTATTTTCATTTTATTTTAAGCAATTAAAAGTCACCTCCATATCTCTGTTACGTTATTCTCATACCTCCTGGCTTGTGTAGGTTACATACTTTCCGGTTTGTGAAAGACTGTGATTGAGGGTCGCAAAGGAGGGTAATTAGGAAAGGGGAGTGTATCATTTAAACTAAATTTTTTTAGTCACATCACCTTTACAGTCACACAATCAAGTAGTGCAGCTTTAAGAGAAATTCCTGAGATCTACGTCGCCATCTATAGGCAAGAACTGGGAATTGGATTCAAGAACATGAAAAATGTATTTCTGCAATAGTGTTTATTTAACTGACATATATCACTGGTAGCCTGTTAATGACATATGAAAAGAATAAACCATTGAGGCTTTGAAGTATAATATTTTCCACATCAAGAGAAAACCTCTAAAGCTTCACAAGGATTGTTTTGCCCGTCGTACAGCAATGAGCAATTTACACAATTCTTACAGTCAGCCCAAAAGATATAAAAAACGAAATAGGCTACGTAACTTTTTTGTGGTATGCTAGGCGTGGTGGCCTTTAATGTTTTATGATTTTGGCATATTGATCTCCCCACAACAGACATTTGTTACGATCTGAAGCACTATTTACATACCGTTCAAGTATCACTGTAAAATATGATTTGATAACATTAGCTTTTAACCGTGGATCATTGAGTGTACAATGCCGTGGATGTATTATTTAACGTATGTAAAATACGCCTTTGAGTCTATTTCCTGAAACTGACATACCATCCAATAAATATGATTCCATTGGTCAGTTAAACCAGCACTCTAGGAGTCTTGTTTTTTTATTGGCTGAATCTGATGTCAGTCAATTATGATCCCGCCTACACATATTCGCCCTTATGTTTCTTGCCTTAGTAACCTAAAATAATACTTACTTTCTCTGGTTTAGGAAGGATAGCCCCCGATGTTGTAGACACTGCGGTTCGGCTTTGAGTCGTTCTCGATATATTTGATGTTTTTACGCCATTACGGGTCAGTATGCCCGTGTTTTTGCTCAAAAGCCTCAGCAGAGGAAGCTGCAGTATCCTCGACGCCATTTTTCTTGATAGTGAACATTGAGGTATATATAACTATATACACTCAATGATAGTGAAGTGGGTGGGGTTGGATCTGGTGGGCGTTACTCCTTTCTTAATCAATTGTGAGATCAATTAAATCAGAAGTTACTAATTATTGATTGACCAACCAACTAATCAGTATGTAATCTATGCAAAGACAAAAACAAAAAACTTAAATAAAAAGCCATGTGGGCAATTCACATAGTCACACTTCATTACATGGGACACTTCAGCGTCTGTAGGGGAGCCAGTTAAAGATAGTAAGTTCACACATTATTCATATTTTAAAAAGTTTTAATAGGCCTGGTTAGTTTATAAAAAGGCTATGGCAGCAGTTTTATAGAATGACCCACTGTGATTCGTTTTGTGATCGGTTTAAACTGTTTTTTAGTTTTTGTTGTTTTTTAACATAAAATATAGCCTACACATTCATTCATACCAGAACAAACTCAAAATTAAGATTAATTTCGTGATCGGTTGGGCCCCATTGACTCCCATTATAAATTTTTGATATTCTGTAACCTAATTCTGATATAAAATATTACTTTTTCTAATGATACCTAATAAATCTAAGACCTCTCCCTTCAAATTGCAGGGAAAACAGGTATGAGGTCACGCCCTCCCTAAATCACAAACTACTTTTTCTGTGCCCCCCACACACATCGATTTGGCATGAAAACGCACCCAATTCATATCAGAACCATTTTGCCATATTTTGTTTTCATTTTTTCACAGTTGGCTGTGATCCAAAAAATGATCAAAATTTGCTGCTTTTTGCTGTTTTCAATTTTGGAGTTATGAGGCATATTTTTTCTCAGTGGGAAATCACATGAAATGCATAGCCTAGGCCTACATCAAAAATAATATAATGAAAACATACAATTTGAGGCATTATCTTCTGCAAAATATGATTAAAATTAATATTTTTCTGGCCCTTTGCCAAAGAATAAAACACACAGTTTTTTGATAGTGTTAACAAAATACATTTGTTTACATAGGGATTTAAGTGTCTGATATTTTTTCATTTCAACCATTCAAATTCAAAGAGGTAATCACTAGGCACACACCCAAACCATTTTACTGATATTCAACATTTTTATTGCTGTATATCTGGCAAGGTTAGACACCCAGGCCTTCCATTGAAACCCTATGTAATAAAGCTCTGGTGCGCCTGGGGGGTCCAGGCAAGAGGCTTACATTTATTAGGTATTAATAGAAAAGTGAATAGAAAATGTCAGTGTTACTGTATATTAAAAATATGTAACATTTTTAAGCCTAAATCCAAAGTGTGCTGCAAGTATGGCTCCCCACGGGGATTTAGGGAGGGCAGCTGATCTATGACCTATTTTCCCAGTCATATGGATGTAGAGAGGCTTTAACTTTATTAGGTTTTTTTTAAACATTAAATTTTTAGGATTACAGTAGCCTATATCAAAAATTGACGTTTATAATGGAAGTCAATGGGGCACAAGGCAAGCGGGTCACGAGGGTAAAGAGCGTAGCCTCCTATTCTACATCTTACAATAATCAGGGGACCTAGAATTTTAAAATGAAGGATGTTTTACACCTTTTGCAATAGTTTCACAAGATTAGCTTAAACTGACCAAGATATTAAGATTTTTTTTTTT
>JAVQKG010403948.1:0-13171 GCA_036025885.1 Hypseleotris bucephala | reverse complement strand
ACCTACAGAGTGGATGTCATTTGCCAAAGTCGTCGTAATTTGTCATATTTTGTGGTTAATGCTAATTTCTCCATAGAAATGTATTGTGCTTTTGCCTCCAGTTGACAACATTCCGGAATTTAGAATGTTTTGTTACAAACTTTTTAGGGGTCTATCCTGGTAACATATTAATTTTAGTGGCTTAGGGGCATTTATACTTCTAACTGTGGCTTCAAAATGCAGCATGCTAACTGTTATCTGATAAATATTAGCGTATATGTTTTCTCATAATTACAAGATCTTTTCTCATAATTACGTCTTCTTTTCTCATAATTACGAGATAGTAAATATATTTTTTTGTGAGTACAATGCTCTTCGTAGAAATTACACAAAGACCTGTGATTCAATTTTGGGAGATATCCGTGGAAATGAACTGCCTTGGCGGAGGTCTGTGCTTTCTGAATGCTTTCTAGTTATAGCCTATTATTAGCCTTTTAACAATTTAATGTTTGATCACTTCCATTGTTATTTCTGCTCTCACTGTCTTTTAAAGGTTTTGTGTGGCCACTGCATTTTACGGCATCAGCTTAAATATCACAGGATTAGGACTAAACATCTACTTAACCCAGTTCACCTATGCAATCATTGAGCTCCCAGCCAAAGTCAGTGTTTACCTCTTATTGGACAGAATTGGCCGGAGACCAACAGAGGTGTGGGCACTATTTCTTGCTGCAGTTAGTCTGGCCGTCAATATTGTAATCCCAAAAGGTAACTAGAATGTTGTGTTCTGTAATGCATTCGTTCCATATGGATATAGTTTGATTAATACAAATATTATTTCAGATATGGCCGTTCTTCGAACCGTTGTGGCAATAACATGTAAAGGCTTTTCTTCAGCCTCTTTTGGCACAGTGGTCTTGTACAGTGCCGAGCTATATCCCACTGTTGTAAGGTAAGGGAATTTCCGGTTGTAAAAAGTGAAATTAATAAGTGCAATGATTAATGTTGAAGTACGTGATTTTGTGCAAGAAAAAAACAGTTTGAAAGTTTGAATGCTCTCCTCCTCAACCCTCTATCACAGTGGTTATCATCAAACTGTGGGCTCTCTCTGGTGGTAATTGAACCTGATTTAGTCCTGCTTAGTCCTTGCTGTGATTAAGACCTAGTTTAGTCCTGTTGTAGGCCTGGTTTCGAACTTGTTCAGATCTGGATTAATCATGGCTTTAGTTTATTGCTAGTTTGGACATGTTTTTGACCGGGTTTAGTCCTAAATTGCAGACGTAATTTAGTCTTGGTTTAGATGTGAGTTTGTCCTAGGTGGTACTTGGGACGCAAAATAATTACTAAGGTGTTTGTGTGAAAAGTTTGAGAAACACTGCTCTATCACACAAACCAGAGGCGTAGAAAACTAGAGTTATGACAACTCCATTGGCTCTCGTGTGTGTCCAACTGTTCCGGGAGCTAATATTACTAATACCGCTAATATTGCCATTCATATGTAACAGTGCTAATGTGGAACTTTTTTAAAGCTTTTTCCTGACTTCCATTGGTGCAACTTTCTCTATGGATCTGACACAAATCGGGAAGTATCAAAATAACAAGCAAATAACCAGGAATTGTCAAAATAATATGCAGCAATATAAAGTTGTCATTTTATCCTTTGAACTAACAAATTTAAAAGCTGTGCTCAAACTCCTGATTCTAGTTCCTGATCGATAAACAATGTTTCAACCAATCAGAGAGCTCATGTACTGTGGAAGTGTGTGATTGGTTGAAACAAGTGTCCCTGCAATAGACAAAACAAAACGTATAACTTATAATTCAGCCCACAGAGGGTCTCAAAGTCTCATTTTGTCTCCAGGCAGAACGGTATGGGCTACAACTCCTTCATGGCAAGGCTGGGTGTAGCGCTGGCTCCTCTCATCCTCTTACTGGACGATGTGTGGCAGGACTTGCCCCAGGTCGTGCTGTGCTGTGTTGCTCTACTGGGGGCAATAGTGGCAAGAACTCTATCTGAGACAAAAGACAGATGCCTCCCTGAGACCATAGAAGATATTGAAAAACACTGGTAACTAGAGCACAGACCTCCGCCAAGGCAGCACATTTCAACGGATCACTCTCAAATTTGAATCAGTTGTTCCTAGTGTACTGACCTTTCCTTGCTCATAGTTTTTGAGTAAAGTAGCTAACAGATGGGCCATGGTTTAGCTCAGTTGGTAGAGTGTGACGGCCCATATACAGAGCCTACAATGCTTGTCCAGGAGTTCCAATCCAGCTCAAGACAAGCCGAATGTCATTCCTTGCTCTTCTCCCTGATTTCTTGTCACACTACTGACTTATCAAATAAAGCCCCCCCCAAAAAAAGGTACAGACATTACATTACGTGCTTGGCGGAGGTAATCAAAAATAGTTAGGTAGGTAATATTTTTGCAAGACAAAGTTCACAGTAATAAATAAAAACAAGTTGGTTATCATCTTAAGTGCTCATTGTAACTTTAATAAAAATCATTCACTTGAAATTGTTCTGGTCCACACTTTGTCTTTAATTACTTAATGTAGAAATTTAACAAAACAGATTTTCTTGTCCACAATAATTTGACATACTTTATTAATGAAATTCAGTCAAATGTTTTATTTCTTTTTGCTACACCTCCAAACTTTCTAAACAGAAATTTGAATTTTAACATATGAACCACCATGGCTTAAACTACGACAATATACAGGCAAAACCATTAAACATTAAAAAAGTGTTTTTCGCCAAGTCAAAGCTCCTTTATTAAAGAAACAAAGCAAGCACAAAGCAGTTCATGTCCGATAGGAAAGTTAACCATATTTTTTGGGTTTTTGATATTCCTTTTGAAAATATTATAGCCTACTCTATGTAGCTTATTGAGAGTATTAGCTTTATTATGTATGGGGAAAACAAAGAAAATTAAAATAGAAAGAAGAAAATTGAACATTACAGTGATAGAATGATACAGAGGGTCTAAAACTAGGATTTGAGCCGATATCACCAGGACATGTCAAGGCTATTGGTTCAGTACTGAGAATACTCTTTGCACTCTAGTTTGGCAATGATTCTCTCCAGCTGTCTCTTAGCTTCACACTGAGGGAAGTTACCCATTTCATAGTACTGCGGGGCGATCTTAACCAGCCTGAAAGACAAAGTCAATGGAGGTACAAGTCAGTTAACTATACAAAAAAGTAGTTTGTGGTGAGGGATAGAATAATCTGAGCATACAATGAAAAAACTATTGTGGCCATTTCTGTAAAGGCTCATTTTACGGTTTTGCTTATTTTTTGCAATCTTTCTCTGTAAATATAGTGAAAATGGTGCCACGATATTTATTGTTCCTTGCTCAAGTCTTAGTAAAATCTTTGCCTAGCGCCCCCCCTACTGGTTATTTCACATAACGCAAAGTTAATAAATAAAGAATATGAGGTACTTTCACCAATTCTTCCTAACCATACTCTGACATGACCTACATGTGTGGTTGTCATTCGTCAAACCCATCTAAATTTGCAATATTCTGTGGCAAACCCTAATTTCTCCATTTAAAATATATCACGGTCTTGCCTCCATTCCGGAATTTAGCACTTTCTGTTTCCCAAAGGGTCTATACATTTGCCTTAATTTTACATCAATCTTGCTGGGTCAACCTACCACTCTGGCTTGATGTCTGTACAAGTGCGGATGTAGTTCTTGGTGGTGAGGACAAACTCGTTGTAGAGCACCCACTCGGGCTTGTGGTCCAGGACTGTTGACGGGTGTAACTGGACCACCTGGTTGTCTTTCACTGTGAGGTAGTGGCCGGTGCGCTCCAGATGAGCTACCTGTAAACATGAGAGAGAGATGCAGGGTATGTCAAGCACTTATCAAGCACTGTTAGGTTAAAGTGAAGAAGTCAAGATTTAAAGTTTAAAGACTAAAATTAAATACATATTCAAATGTCAGTAATATTATGTGAGCTTTTAATCTCAACGCCAGAGTAATGACCAAGTTTAAGTGCCATACAATGAAACCACTGATGATTGAAGAATGTCTGTAAATAGTATGAAGAGGTAGATAAAAGTTAAATAAATTGCAAGATAATTCTTAATAAATAATGTAATAATCAGTGTGTGTTCTTTATGCGGGCCATGGTGTGGAATTTTAGGCTAGAAAACCACATCAGTCATTTGCTGTGATATAAATTTAAGCATCTTCAAGCACTAAGTAAAATGCAAGCACTTGGGCTGCTGTTTAGCTCAGTAGGTAGAGCGTGCGGCCCATATGCAAAGCCCCGGCGTCGTGAGTTCAAATCCGGCTCACAACAGTTTGCCGGATGTCACTCCTCACTCTTCTCCCTGATTTCCTGTCAATCTACTGTCCTATCAAATAAGGGACCTGACCTGCATGAAGAAGCCCGTACAGAGCGCTCGGCGGATGTTGATGTAGTAGTCTCGGCTGGTGAACTCTGTGCTTCGACGAGGTAAGTTGAACCTGTCCATAATCCTGGACAGCTGCTGCCTCACGTTGTCAGCGGACATCAGTGAGCGGTAGTTTACAAAGTTGTCATAGCACCACTGGTTAGCCTCGTGGTCTGGAGGGAAAAAAATAGTAGCATTATTTATAGTTCGTAACTTTTTTAAAATTAAAAAAAAATAATTAAAAGTTAAAATTGAAAAATGCTTAAAACTGACTATCGGACACAGTTATATGATGTAAAGTAGGGTGTGATCAGTTTAGACCAGGAGGGGGGCTAAAAGGAAATTCAAATATGATTAGTCAAAGTAGTACCCCAGCAACTGTAAATTAATGTTGTTGTAGAGGCCAGGGGAAGGACTACAGTAAAATAATAAATATGACAGATTACCTACTTTACATCATAGAACAGGCATTTCTTAAATTTCTAAACTTATTTGTATTTTAAGAAAGTTATAGACCACACCTTTAATGACATAAGGTAAAAGGTTCAAACATGTTTTGATTTGTAGAACAGTTGCTCACTTTGTTTGAAGGCATGGTAGACGTTGAGCAGTGTCAGGTGGTCTCCGTCGATGTGAGCGAACCTCATCTTGGACTCGTCTGCTGCCTTCTTAGCCTCCGTAGGGCGGACAAAACACTGTGGGACTAAACAAGGTTGGTATGGGCCCCAACAAAGCCGCCCATAGTGATGAGTCAAACATTCAGAGAAAATCATAGAAAAGCCTATGATGCTAGGACACTGGGCAGGACTGTTAGCTCTATCAAAGGCACTAAAGTCTTGTATTAGGGGCAATCACACTGTTTACAGCATTTGTTTGGAAGAGTGTCAAACATGTCTGCAAAAACCATGATGCAAATATTGTTTTACAAATATGAGATTATTTCTGAAAAACCTGCCCGGAGAACATAAATCTATGAAGATTTAAGATTTTTTTTGTGTTTTTTTTTAGAAAAGACTAAAATCAAATACATGTTCAAATGTCAGACATATTATGTGAGCTTTAAACTCAACGGCAAACATTGGAGTACTGGCCATATGTGTACATTTTCAGACCAAAATGTTACTAAAGGGTTTCAAAGAATTTAAAACATAACCAGGTCATTCAAATATCTAAAAGACTACCTACATCAGATAAACAACAAACTTAAAGAAAACTTACAATGTACTGTTTTATCACTTATGTTTTATATTTGACAATAATCTACACTGTGTGGCTTTTAGAAACCTGGCCTAGAGAAGGCAAGGAAGATCAGCCCAGTCGTGGGCATTACCTGACAGCATAGCAGTGATGGAGAGGATCTCGTTGGAGCAGTTAAACTCGCAACTGGCGATGACCATCTTGGCCAGCTGAGGGTCTAAAGGGAACTCTGCCATCATAGAGCCCAGCTCTGTCAGGTCACCGTCATCATTAAGAGCAGCCAGATAATTCAGAAGCTCCAGAGCCCTCATCAGTGTCTCAGGGGCTGGAAGAACACAGGAGGTTTAGACATTCAAATATAACTATTACATTTATCACCCATACTGTATAATACTGTAAATTGACTTACCTGGTGGATCCATGAAGTCAAAGTGAACCAGGTCATCAATACCCAACTTCTTTAGCTGCAGCACCACTGATCCCAGGTTAGAGCGGAGTATCTCAGGATATGTGTTGTCCTGAGGTACAATAACATGTCATTTAGGGTATTGTTATAGTTTAGACATAATGTTAAAATGACAGCTGCACATACCTGCATCTCAGTTTTATAGGCTTTCTCAGTGTATAGCCTGAAACACTTTCCTGGACGCGTTCTCCCGGCTCTTCCTGCTCTCTGCTGAGCAGACGCTTTACTGATGGCTGTGACCAACAGAGACTCTACTCTGATCCTGGGGTTATACACCTGCACACATATGTATAGACCACAAGGCAGAATGTTAAATATATACAGTATATAGTACAGTATAAAACTACTATGATAAATGGACAATTACCTTTTGTTTGGCAAAGCCTGGGTCTATCACAAATACAACACCATCAATTGTCAGTGATGTTTCTGCAATGTTTGTTGATACCACAACCTACAACATAAAAAAGCACAATGTAACTAATATTTGCACAACTTTTGTGTTACCTAAAAAATTAATGTAATTTATTATGTACCTTTCTTCCTATTGCTCCATTAGGCTTCCTCGGTGGGGGTGGCTCAAAGATGCGCTGCTGCTGCTGTGGTGGCAAAGTGGAATAAAGTGGAATGATTTTTATGTCCCCAACTTCAGGCCCAAGATCGTCAACCTCGCGCTTGATTCGTTTGCAAGCCTCATCAATTTCCTGTAAAAAAAAAAAACTGTTCTTTATTAATTACACAAGAGCAAATAATTCTAGTAGGGTATAATGTTTATTACAAAGCTGTAATAGTGTGTGAAAGTACAGTTATATATTGTTCACCTCTTGTCCAGTGAGAAACAGGAGGCAGTCTCCCTCGTCCTCCTCACACATATGGATCTGGATGACTGTGCGGATAGCAGCTTCAAGGTAGTCCCTCTCAGGCTCCGGTGTGTAGAAGATCTCTACAGGATGTGTGCGTCCAGGAATAGTCAGCAAAGGGCAGTTGTCAAAGTACACCTGGAACTTGCCAGCATCTAGCGTGGCACTCATGACAATCACCTACAAAATAACAATGAAGAAAATGTCTATTGAGATATAAAGTCTATCATGGTGTGTTTCATAGTCATCATTATTTAACTGTACCTTTAGGTCTGGTCTCTGACGCACCACCTCCTTCAGGACACCCATCAGGATGTCTGTTGCAAGTGTTCGCTCGTGAGCCTCATCCAGAATAATAACACCATAACGCTCCAGCAACGGGTCATTCATAGCTTCTCTTAGCAGCATACCATCTGTCATGTACCTGAAGAAAAGAATCATAAAAGACATTATAAACCCTGTACATGTCTGTAGATAGTCCAGTGTAGGCATGGAACAGTAAGCGGTTTTTAAAGGTTTTAAGATATGTAAAAGTCATGGTATGATTACTGCGAGAATCGCCAGCCGCTAGTTCTGGTTATAGCTCAAAAAATAAACTGAAAGTCCTGAGGTGAAAGTTGTGCTTTTAAATATACAATTTAAAATTTTTCTGGTTCAATAAAGTATTGAATCTAGAAGTGAAAATGACATACCGTCCACTAACTCACAAAACACTTACTTCAGGATAGTCTTGGCAGAGCTGCAGTCTTCAAATCGAATGGAGTAGCCCACTTCTTGTCCAAGCATCACATCCATTTCATCTGCCACTCTTTGTGCCACGCTCATGGCTGCCACTCTTCTGGGCTGTGTGCAGGCAACCGCCCTCTTAGGACCAGGCAGGCCTCTCACCATATCCACACACCATTGTGGAATCTTGAAATAATTACAGAACTTACAGTGAGTATTAATATAAAGAATAATGTTTTTAATGTATGGCACAAACGCACACCCAACCTGTGTTGTCTTTCCAGAGCCAGTTTCTCCGACAAGTACAAAACTCTGTTGACGTGTGATGATGTCATTAAAGCTGTCCTTATATTCCCACACAGGTAACTGTAGCCTCTTCTTTAAGATCTCATAGTAGCGAGGTGTGTGAGGCAGGTTAGTGAAGGGGTTAATCTGATGATGTACAGCCATCTGTTTGAGAGGGGCCAGTGTTGGCACTCCAGTGTTGTTTGAGGAGGCGCTGGAGGGCTTTGAGTCTCTGTCTCTCTCTCTGTCACGGTCTCTATCACGATCTCTGTCTCTGGAACGATCCTCACGATCTCTGTCGCGATCACGGTCTCTTCTGTAACACAGAGAAATAACAAAATATCAATATAAAAAACACACCAGGTGTACAGATATGGAAACAGTTTAAAGACTTTAAGTTTGACATCAACATATGAATGCTGTATTTAGTGCATCCACATATTAGGCAAGAGCAACATTGCTATGCATTTATCAGCAAGAATGAGATGAACTCTGTGGCACAGTTTGTTGATATAAATGACATTTCAATTAAGCTTAATAAAAACACTGAACATGTCAATGATAAGAGAGATAAGTACAAAGATATGAAATGTTCAAAAAGTTTTCATGTGTGAACGGTTCTGGTTCTGGTTCAGGCAGTTTTTGTTTTGTTTTTAATCTCCACAGCTCATGTAAACGTCCGCTGATGTGTTGTTTGTAAAGTGCTAGTTTGCCGCTAGCTGCGGCCACACGTGCCTCAATGGTGAGGATACGAAGAAGCTTCGTGTATTGCTAACGCCGCTTTTAACGCTATAATGCTGAATATCACATCTCTTTTGGACAAATACAAAACATTGTGTTACTACACATGCATAGCACCAAAAAAGAAACAACAGTCGACAACGTTTATGTAAATGATTATAACAAACTTATTGTTGATCAAATGTTTCAGCGGTGGCTATTAGCCAAGTTAGCACTAGCAATTTGCTAGCTCCTAATGTCAACGCAGCCATGTTTGTGAAGAGATGGACTTACCCTTCAGATCGCTTCTTACTGGAGAAATGGTCATCTCCCAAATCTAGGCGATGCCGTTTGGACATCTCTGCAGAGGGATATTACTCCTTTATTAACAATAATCTGAAATTGCCGGCCCGCTTATTACAAACCAATATGTTCCTGCTTCCTGCGTGGGGCTTCTTCTGGCTTCTATTTCCGGTGGAATTGATTGTATGACCACCCCCTGCCGGTAAAGGAAGGCCAGTTCTACTTTTACAATTCCTCCAAAATCCTCAGAAAAAGGCCCACTGTAAAAGGCCTCACTATTGTTTATCTGAACCGTCTTCTACAGTACTGAACAATATTCCTGGCTGTTAGAACTCTTCAATTCTACACTGCATAACTAGGCCACTTGTCACTAAGAAACACACATTTTTCATAATTTTAATAACCCAAATAGGAAAATGTGATTTATTAATAAAATTTCCCTACCACCAGTTCACTCCCATATTATTTAAGAACTTATACAATCTATTTTCTTTGCATGTGTACAAATCCTATCATATAATGTCTGTAATGATGCTGCATCACAAATGAATTTACGCTGTTATTCAGGCTGTTGTGTGTGGTTGTTACACTGAGATACACTACACTGTGTATGTGTATGCGTATATGTGTGTGTGGTTGTTAGGGAGGAGTGGCAGGATGCCTGTGGATGAGATGTGTGTGCGTGTGCATGTGTGTGAGACAAAATGCGTATGTTTGTGTGTGTGTGCATGTGTGAGAGAAAGAGAGCGAGAGAGAGACAGAGAGAGAGAGAGCATGTGTGTGTGTGTGTGTGTAATCGGTGCGCATGTGTAGGTTGCTGTGTGTATCTTTGTGAGGATGTGTGGGTCTGTGTGTGTGCTTCCGTGTGCTTGTGGGTGTGCAGATTTGTGTGTGTATGGGTGTGTGTGCGTATGTGTGTGTGCTGAAAAAAGAGAAGGGAAAAAAAAGCAAGTGTGTGTGTGTGTGTGTGATAGAGAGACAGACAGGCAGACAGAACGAGAGACAGGAGAGAGAGAGAGAGAGAGAGTGTGTGTGGAGCCTCTCAATGTGTTGTGCAGCAGTGTGTGTTTGTGTGTTCAAGCCAGGGAGAGGACATTTTCTTGTTTGTGTTACATTGTAGGACTGCTCAATGTTGGAGAAAAAACATTACAATGACAATATGATTGGAAGGAACGGTTAAGATCAAAACTTCATGGTAAAATCTACTACAAAATTAGGTCACAATGTAGTTTCTTGTGATTGGTTTTGAGAAGTCAGTTGAAGCAATATAGCCTCATCTCATTGCGCACAATATGGGCCGTGTACAGTGTAAAGATAGATAGTTAGTTATTATATTTTAATACAACTTTCACAATCAGTTAGAGATATGATTAGTGTTAACTTTATGCACTACATTATGATGGTTAGGGTTACAGGTAAATGGGCAGAAGAATGTATTATGTCAATGAATGTCCTTGCAAAGCTAGAAAGACATGGAGTGGGTGGGGAAGGGGAAAGTGTGTGTGTGTGTGTGTGTGTGTATTTATAAGCTAGAGAATAGAGAGAGAGGTAGAGAGAGAGAGTGTGTGTGTGAGTTTGCGTGTGTGTGAGAGTGAGATTGTGTGTGTGTGCGTGTGAGTGTGTGTGTGTGTGAGTGTGTGCGTGTGAGTGTGTGTGTGTGTGAGTGTGTGTGTGTGCGCTGTGTAGGAGGGAATGTGTGTGTACTGTGTGTGTGAGACAGAGATCTAGGGGGAAGGGTGTGTGTTACTGCAGTACAATATGTGCTGTGCTGAATGAAAGGGAAATGAATGCAGTGTGTGTGTGTGTGAGTGTATGTGTGTGTAGTTGTGTAGCTCTGAAGTATGTTTGTGAGACTGCTGCATAGGTGTGTGTGTAACCTGCATGTGTGTTCTTCACTGCTGGGGTTTGGTTTGGTTTTGAAAACATCATTATTTTGTACTCACACCAACAGCAGAGATAAATCAACCTGACCCATACTTCTCCAGCATCAAACTCACCTTATGTTTCTATTGTTCGTCCAGTCTGGCTCAAGTACCAGAGATAAGCTTCTAGTTCTAAGGACAGGCCATTCAAAATATCATGTTTTTCTCAAGGCCTACAGTAGGCTATCTAAACTACACAGCACAAATAAAGACTACAATAAAGTATTAATAATAATAACTTGTTGATTCAAGTTATCAGAGCAGTTAAATTTACTCTGGTCTACACAGCAGTAGGCTATGCGTTCGTGTAATGGACCTTTTTGTTCTTAAATTAGGCTAGTACATACTAGTATTATCCTAAGTCAAATCCATTCAGACAGGCTACAGTATGGTCTGATCCATTTCTGAGGTTTACTTTTCCCTCTCCTCTCCGAGGTGAGCGCATCCATTATGGCATCAGGCGTTTTGGCCAAAGACTTTAGCCTATAATAAAAATGTGACAAAAGTACCTGTAAGACCTTCATATTTGACTGACCCCAAAGACTATTATTGGGTTGAACTTGGTGTGAAAGTTTCTATGCGGATAGCAGACGACAGCAGACTGGTTTTGTTTCATTTGAGTTGCGCTCCCCCCCGCCGCTGTGTATAGATGGTAGAGGCTGGGACAACCTCAGTTTGAGCTCGTTGAGCGGCTAAAGAGAGGAGAGGCAGCACGAGCACGGTGCAGCGGAGCGGCGCTGAAGATGGCGGAGACCGTGAGCTCTCTTGTTCATCACCGGACACCGAGTGAAGAAGACGGTGACAGAACAGTACCACAGCCGCGAGGGTAAGACTTCAATACAACCAACGTATTTACCGAGGACAAGGTCTGCTCCCAAGTGACAGACCTGGTGGGTGTGTGCGCGCATGGTGCTCCGCGTAGGCTATTGTTTTGACAAAGTTGTACATTTGTTGTGCGTCAACTTTTGAATACTTGAAAACAGACACACAGTTTTTAAAAGTAGGTCTCTTATTAATCGTCTGTGGTTTTACTCTCTGAAGCCTCGACACAAAGCTGTTCTGGAGGTGTGAGCGCGTGCGAGAGCTCTCTCCGTGCGCACGCACGTTTGCCACTGACTTTAAATGAATGGATAATCATATACTTTCTGTGGATTAGACAACAGATAATCAGTGACATAGAACTGTTTCATTGAGTTGATTTGACGAATATAAACTTTGTGGAGACCAGTTCAGACAACACTGCATGTGTTTGAGTGAAGTACGTAGTGAAAATGCAGTAGCCTATTATTGAACACAGTCATATGTACTCACTAGACTCAGTATGAGTCTTGCTTGTATGCAGTCAGTGCAGAGAGACACGCACGCGCTCACGCACGCAGGGAGGGGGGCGTGGGAGCGAGCAGCAGTGTGTTATGTGTCAGTGTGTGTGTATGTATGTATGTATGTAGGCTCTGTGTGTGTGTGTATATATAAGTGTGTGCTTGTCTGTGTGTATCTGTGTGAGAGAGAGAGAGGTAGAGAGGGGAGAGGGAGCTGTTTGTGTGCCTAGTGTGTATATGTATGTATATGTGTGTATTATGTGTGTATATCGTATCAGTGTGTATGTGTGTGTGTGTGTGTGTGAGAGAGAGAGATGGGAGGGGGAGCAATGTGTGTGTCAGTGTGTGAGTGAGAGAGATGGGAGGGGGAGCAGTGTGTGTATGTGTGTGTATCAATGTGTGTGTGTGTGAGAGAGAGAGATGCAAGGGAGAGCAGTGTGTGTGTATCTGTGTGTGTGTGTGTGTGTGTGTGTCTAATTGTGTGTGTATCTGTGTGTGTGTTTGTGTGTGAGAGAGAGATGGGAGGGGGAGCATTGTGTGTATCAGTGTGTGTGAGAGAGAGATAGGAGGGGGAGCAGTGTGTGTATGTGTGTGTACCATTGTGTGTGTCTGTGTGTAGGTGTGTGTGTGTGTGAGAGAGAGAGAGAGAGATGGGAGAGGGAGCAGTGTGTGTGTGTCTGTCTGTGTATGTGTGTGTGTATCAGTGTGTGTAAGAGAGAGATGGAAGAGGGAGCAGTGTATGTGTGTGTATCAATGTGTCTGTGTATGTTTGTGTGTGTGAAAGAGAGAGAGAGATGGGAGGGGGAGCAGTGTGTGTGTCTGTCTATGTGTGTGTGTGTGAAAGAGAGAGATGGGAGGGGGAGCAGTGTGTGTGTGTCTGTCTGTGTATATGTGTGTGTGTGAAAGAGAGAGAGTTGGGAGGGGAGTAGTGTGTGTGTGTGTCTGTGTGTGTGTGTGTGAAAGAGAGAGAGATGGGAGGGGGAG
>JAVQKG010403937.1:0-10979 GCA_036025885.1 Hypseleotris bucephala | reverse complement strand
CCTTTAGACCTTACTGTGAAAAGATAATTTATTGTATTAAGTAGGTAGCCTATAAAGTTCTAGTGATATTAGTGCAAACCTACAATAAGATGTATTGTTGAGATTCTAAACTAGCATTTTAGGGGCTTTTTAAACTTGTGTGGATTGTTTTATAATTATTGTGATAATGTGATATTATTGTTAATCGCAACTAATATGGCCACAATAATTGTGAGACAAAAATTTTATATCGTCCCATGCCTACTACCTACTTTACATCATTGAACCAGAATATATCTAGTATTTTTCCTCCAATTTTATTTTTATTTTAGGAAACTTACGGCCTTCGCCTTTTAAGCATGAGCAGGCAAATCTGATCAAATGAAAGTAGAAGATGGAGGAGTGAGAGGAGGCCATGACTCACCAGTTTTTCAGGGTGTCTCTAGCCTCCAGCTGAGCCCCCACCTCAAATGTTATCCCTCTTCTGTTAGGGGGTGTCTTACTCATACTGGCCACATCAGGACCGCTCTCTTGCCTCCTGTATGCATACAAACACACCGTCAACACGCTGGCCCAAACTACACCCATTTGACCTTCTAATCTAAAAACAAATGCCCAAGGATAAAGATCACACAATAAACCACTACCAGGAAATATGCCAGATCAAGGCACAGCTAAAGGTGAGCCATGCCTCAAATGGTGATGAAATGTTTAACCAATATAAAACCTGGAACACAACAAAGTACAGGATACAGCAGGGGTTGCAACCGCTGGGATCAAAAGAGCCATTTTTTGCCGAAAATGATAAATGTCCCTGTGTAAAAAGCCACCAACAATACATCGCCACCACTGGTGGAATTTTGGCTGTTTCCTAAGATAGACAATGTTTAGACTTAGACCTGGTTAAATCCTGGTTTGGACCTGGTATAGTGCCAGTTTTTACCTTGTTTAGACTTTAAGACCAAATGTAGACATGAATTGGAATAAAGTCCAAAAAATTGGTTTACCTTTATCTTACATAACAAAATAGTCAAAGAGCCACAAGAGAGCTGCTAAAGAGGCATGTGGCACTAAAACCATTGGTTGCCTATGTCTGGTCTAGAGAAAAAGCAGTATTTTAATCTATGTAATACTTCCAAATGTAACACCCAAAACCCATTCAAGCTACAATAGGCTCACTTGTAAGATAGCTGGATAGTCTGAATGACTTGGGGATACAATGTTAAATGTATTATGTAGCATTTATAGAGAAAAGAACACACTTTGACACCACCCACTAATACCCTGCAAGTTACTACAGAAGCACTGGGTATGACTAGGCATTACAGAAAGCTAGCATGTTTTGAGACCACACCAAACACCAATTCAGCAATATTCTACTATTTTACACTACAAAACCATCCTTACACCCAGAGGTCATGACTTGGTGAAGCGATGCAATGCTTTTCGTGAATATATGAACAACTCCCAGCCCCTGCCCCCTGGATAACAGCGCCTCCTTTGTCCGACTTGCACAAATCAGGGGCAAATTGCGCCATACGCGGGATTCCGTTAACTACGTCTACAAACGCGGTATTTTATCACGCTGTAGTAGCCAAATGTCACGACTATAAAGGTAAAATAGTTAATTAAAACCAATAGAGTTGCTGGATAAAAGAATAGGAGTCAGCGTCAACCCGGATATGTTGGCACTACTAGTCCCACGTGTTCTCCGGTCAGTCACAAGCAGACACAATGGGAGACAATGGCAAAGTCAAAGACCTATTATTATAGTGATATTATATATACCTCAATGGTAGGTACGCGGAAGGATATTGCAGGATAAAGTGATTTATTATGGGTGAGCATTTGTTTAAAAAGAATAATTTAGTATTGAATGCAAGAGCTCAATGCACGCCAGACAGCTACGGCAAAAGTGTGAAAAGGAAGGGTGTATATTCTTAACATAAATCGAACAATTTGGACAAAAGATCAAAATTCCTAACCTTCCCCCGCTATAATGTTAATCCTACACGCAGCAGACAGTCTAGAATGCAGGTTATTATTAATAAGTCACATTTTGCAGGACCGTGTGGTTGATTATTTGCAGCCTGCACTTTATTGTCCGGTGTTTTGTAACTCGTAGGCGTAGTAGCGCGACGTAAACTGTCCTCTAACGTCAGTCACATACACGACGGTGATTGGTCCACAGCTTCTCAAGTGGGCGGGATGGCTGCAGCTCATTGGTCCTCACGGCTGTCACTCACCCTGCTGTCCGCGGCCTCGCGCTAGGCCTAGTTCAGACTTTTCCTGCTGCGCGCGAGTGGCGTGGAAATAAAGCCCCCAACTTCCAACTCAGAAATTATGAGTCCGTAAATCCAAAACCGAGCCAGAGCACACCGTGAGCACGTATACACCCGTGTACTCCTCCAGGATATACACACACATACTGACGAAGCGCAGCCTAAACTACTTCGCCACGTTTGTTTTCAACTCAAAAAGCCGACATGCGGCATCACCTACCGCTGTTGCAGCATCAAACGGGCCTTTATTGACG
The DNA here is from genome assembly GCA_036025885.1 of Hypseleotris bucephala. Lineage (NCBI taxonomy): Eukaryota > Metazoa > Chordata > Actinopteri > Gobiiformes > Eleotridae > Hypseleotris > Hypseleotris bucephala. Next base: position 8,464 of record JAVQKG010403937.1, on the reverse strand, counting down.
AGCTTGGTAACATTCAGAGCGTCAAAGACAGAGAAGGCAACATTACGTACGTCCTACCTTAGCTCCAGCCTGTCTGTGTTGTGTTAGATCCAAAGTATTCAGAGTAATTCCCTTTAAAAACGCCGTGCCGCTGCCTCCGCCTGCCTCCTCTCCAGATCACGCAGTTGAATTTCTCCCTCTGTGCTCCACACCGGCGCGCTCTGTGCTCCACACCGGAAAGACTGGCTCTGCGCATGCGCTCACACTGGTCATTGAGTTCATAGACATAAATTATTGTCTATGATTGAGTTCATTGCACGTTTTTAATGATCATAATACATCCATGGTTTACTGTTATAAATGCAAAGCTTTTTTAAAATTGATATATATTGTTACACAAAATTAGGCTATCTATATATTCAACGGACACCCCATGTGTTTTGCTAATGCCAATCTTTCCATCAACACCTTGTACTGTACTCACTCTGATTCAATATCTCCAGATGTACAGCTCCATCTACTGTACAACTAATGTCATTGTTCAATTTTTTACCCATGCAGAAAAAGAAGCGTGTGCCATTGACAAACATTAAAGATGCATTATGTAAACTAAGTGCTGCAGTGCCTAGCCTATATTTACTGTGTATCAATATCATTTGTCAATTATGTACAACTGCCAACTAGACTACCCACAAAGAATAAACCAAGCAGTGATTTTAGCACACATCCTCTTGTAAAAAGGTGTCAGATATAAACTTCAAAATCATCAAATCATTTGTGATGAGAATATAAAAGAGGGCATATGTTCATATTACTATTTTACAACAGCCTATTGGTCCACGTTTAGCAACAACAAACTTGGACCTACATAATGTTGCAAAATAATTTCATGAATTCTGCCTGAAATTTTACACTATGGATAATTTAGTTAACAAAATGGCAGTAGGCTTACTGGACTTTCTCTGGATTTCTCTCTCTTGGGATTTTGACAGGGCCAACTCTTATAAAGCATAAATGCTGTGTGCAGTTGTTTAGGGCCACATGGTGAGAAAGGTACTGACCAAGTTCAATTTAATAGGCCTAGATGTGGCATTTCTAAAATGTATACTATTTTGCAAATTATATCAACACCTTCTCAAAATAATGGCCTGAGTCATTTGTTAAAGATTTTCAGGAAATGCAAAAACTGAAACATATGACATAAGATAATGATTTCAGATAAAAATGTTAAATCAATACATATTGTTGCTTAATTATCTCACACAATGGAGTAAATCGACAATATTTCCGACATTTTCTGATCAATAGAAAAATGACTTAAGCCATTATTTTAAGGTGTGGATAATAAAACCCAGTAATATTAAAGCCTCAAATAATCCCAACAAAGTGCAGGAAAAAAACTAACATTGCTTTTGTTTGTGGTTTATTCCTTATTATTTATTTATTTTCATGTTTATTCTTCAAAATATTCATTTGATACAATTTAGCTTTTTCAGGAAAGTCAGACATCTGTGATGAGTTTGTTTTATTCTGGTGGGCCACAAACAAAAGCCAATACCCAATGACGGCCCTGGATTTTGACATCTCACCACTAGATGTCGCCAAAGACAAATTTACAATTCAACTAATCGACTATTTCGAGATCTTTCTCTACATTAGCTCTTGTTTGTATTTTTTTAAATAAATAAAACAAAAATCTAGGTGTTATATAAGAATAGCTTTGTGGTGTGAAAATAATAGATGACCTGGGAATTTGTTCTGTGTGCCTTCATTTTCAAAAATATGATTGACTTTTTTAAAATATCAAAATCATTTTTTTTCATATTTTGCCTGATTACAACAACAAATACATCCATCCATCCATCCATTTTCTTCCGCTTATCCGGGGCCGGGTCGCGGAGGCAGCAGTCTCACAATAATCAAACAGTTAGTCTGTACTTTTTCCTCTTACTTGAGTCATTTTATTTTGAGGTAACTGTACTCTTGAGTAAAATTACTGGAACTCACAAACTAAAGCCACAGGATACATTAGAATAAACAAACCTTTATTTATGGACAGTGGTTCCATATTATAACAGGTTATCCACACATATATACACACACACACACAGAGTGGTTTGAGTCAGTCCTATGTTGAAAGGCAGGTGGTTACAGCAGAGAACTCCAAATCGATTTATTATTGCTTGATACATCCATCCTTAATCTTAATCATTAGAATACACACATTAGAAAGTTAATACATATAGCCTGAGAGCTGAGACTTGGTTAATGTACATAATGCTGGAAAATATTGTGATTTGACTGAAATTTGTTTACAAAGGGAGAGGCCATGTACAGAAAAAGGGACCTAATTCCAAGTTACATAACCTGAGCTATAGACATAAAGAGCAACTCAATTTAGGAGACATTTTACAGCCATTACAGAAAATCCAAGTTGAAATCTTTGACATTAATAAACTTTCTTGCCTTAAGTCCTAAGATCAAAGCACTTTAAGGACTGTTTGACTCCGCTTCTCACACGTCTTTGGAGTTTGTGCTTTGAAATGTAAGCTCTGCAGACTTCAAAACAGCTTCTTTTGTCATGGTAAATAAGATCTAACAAGGCCAGCACTCAGAAACGTCACAGAAAAGCATATTAAGACACCATTACAAGGACTCTCGGTTTTTTTTAACATCTCAAATCTCTGTACATATTAGAACGTTTTGTCTTTTGTACACACACCAAGTAACACACATCATCCTCACTGGACAATATACTTAAAATACTCTCCCAAGCAAACTTTAATGTTGACTGCTCCTTTATCTGACAGAAACTTACAGTCCAAACAAGTGTCTTTTATGTTATGCTTTTTCTTTTAAATAAATGATCAAAATATTTCCTCCAACCCTTTATTTAGGCTTGGTTTAGTCTGTAAGCTTGGATTTAGTGAGCTGTGAATGCATTGCTTGATAATTGAACTTTTACAATGTCAATTTTTATAAAGCTTACCGAATGCCAACTTGTGACATTCAACCCTGCAATCACATTTTTGAATATCTTTGCAGCCCTAAACACTAAATGCAATAGCTCACATTTGGTTTGTTTCACATGTAGTAGTTTGGGGAGATCTGCTGGCTGATTCAAACACTCTGATATGCCACTGTAGGGAACACAAAGTCATCCATTTGAAAATATTAAGCTGTTAATAATAAATGTCTTTTCCCCAATGCTTTCCAGTGTGGTCTGAGGAGGGACAGTGTTTTTGCATCATCACAGATTCAAACGTATAGCTGTGTTAAATGCAGAGGCAGTTTTGTGTGTGTTTTTTTAAAAGTATTTCTCTTGTCTACACTACTCCCTCAATGAAGCTGGTGTCCAGATGAACGATGAGCATTCTCAGGAAGGCCATCTCTTTGCGTGTGTTTTCAAAGATGATGCGAGGGTCGTCGGACTGACAGCGGAGGCAGTTGGGAGCCATGACCATAGCCAGGTTGTTCACGTCCATCTTAGTCACAGCCACGTTAGTAGGTTGAGCAAACACCTAGTAAAATAAAGAATAGATATGATAAGTAAAGTGGTCACAAATCACTTGGTGAATGACATTTTTTAAGCTATCAAATTATATTTCCCTATTTATTAATTTAGTAGGTTACCTTTTATAATAAATTAATTTAAACCAACATTATGTTACCTTTGTCCTTTAGGTCCTATTCAACATGTCTACCACCACCAATTATGGATTGAAAACCTAACAGCAGTAGTGTGATTTTTGTATTCGAAATGTGTCTTAGTCGCTTTTACTTTGCTCACTATTGTATCAGTCATTGATAGTCTGTTTTTTTGCAGATTCCCAAAAGCAGTCTATCTTAGTTTGTCAAGGATTTCCTCTAAATGAAATGAGACTGTGTGTTAGATGTAATATTTTCAGTAAGAAGTACTCCCATTGAGAATAAAAGCTTTTCTTATTCAAAGTAGGGCTGCAACTAACGATTATTTTGCTAACTGATTATTCTGTGACAATCTTTAATCGATGGACAGCGAAAAGTGCGTAAATTTTTTCCTAAGTTTGAACCAGATTAAACTTAAACTATGCCACCTGAGGACTTCTGCATAGAGCATATTTACAGACAAAAAAGGTTTTTCATCTTAAATGCCAAATGCATATCTTTTTTGTACTGTTTGTACTTCCTAATTACTGCTCTGTGTGGGATGTAAAATGTTTTTTGTAACTTCTTTTTTTTTAACTTCATTTAAGAATTATTTGATTACTAAATTAGTACTAAATGATTAATCCGATTAACTGTTTCAGCCCTAATAGAAAGTGCCAGGCTAAAGATGAGTTTTACCTGCAGAAAATGTATGAAGTAGCAGAGGACCAGCCTGTTGAGCTCTGGCAGAGACTGGACCACAGTGATAGCAGCCACTGGATCGTCACAGTTACTGATGCACTGTTTATAGAAGTTCATGGGAATCAGAGGCTCCTCCAGCTCCCGATACCACAGCTTCATCAGGGAGGCTGGACAAACATGGAGATGATTATAGACCAGACTGGGATAGACATGCAAGAGGCATAGTCACTATATAGATGGATGCTGAGGCAAAAGAATGACACAAAAGACCCCTTAAAAGTTTGTAAACAAAACATTCTAAATTCCAGAATGGAGGCAACTGAAGGCAAAATTATTATACATTTTAATGGAGAAATTAGTATTAACCACAAAATATCTCATTTATATTTATTTATTAATTACGACAATTTTGGCAAATGACAACCACTCTGCTACATGTAGGTAATGTCAGAGCCTGGTTAGTGAATGTACCTCACATTGTATATTTAACGTACACATTAGGATACAGTTAAACTTTTGGCTATAGGTCCAATTCTTGATTTTTAGGTTTTACTGGACAAGTCCTTACCACAAATCCAACCTTTTTGTAAAGTTAACTCACTTTTGCTACAGACGCAAGTGAAATTGAGAGAAGGACAAATAGATAAATAAATTCTCACCAGGAACATTGGAGTCAGAGAGGTTTTCAGGGATCCTCCACTGGTCCACCTGGAGTTTCAGTGCATTCACCTCGTCAATATCACCGGGCACTCTGTGAATACAACAGTCAATTACAGACAGCAACCACAGGAGGGACCCCAAGATCCAGTTATATACGTGCAGTGGAGACAATACTACACACACACTTGTATTTGAATGTTGGTTGAAATAACAAGTTTGCATAATGACAGAAGGCAAAACACAAAACAAAGGAATCATGTTATTTAGTTCTGATTTAGGATTGTTGAGTTTAAGTTTTACAAAAAAGTATGTTGTTACACTAAAAATGTTACACAGAAATGGAAGAAGTATTCAAAATGATGTACAGTGTGACCTTATTGTAATATTACTCAAGGATAAGGACTCAGCCGAAACTACAACTTCCCAAAAATGATTGTTGGTACTATCCAAGCTACTGACGACTTAAAAAATTGAAATTGGGTAACATTTTAAAATAACTCACACTAGTAAGCATTAGTTAAGCATTAATAAACAGTTAGTTGGTTATTTACAAAGCATTATTTCAACGTTAATAACCACCACTGAGTTATAAATGCGGTTATTTATGTTTAATTCCTCAGTTATAACCTTGTGTAAATCAGTTTGTAAACATTTGTGTTAATTAAGAATCTATCAAATTCTTGTTAATTACATGTTTATTAATGCTTTATTACTGCTAAATAGACGTGAGCTAGTCTAAAGTGTTGCCTTAAATTGTAAAAAATAATGGAAAAAAAAAAAAAAAAATCAGTTTTCAATGTTAAAATATGTGGGCCCAATACAACCATGGTGTCCCGTAGACTTCCTAAGTGTCTGTATATTTGTTAGCTAAAGCTGGTGAATAAACAGAGTATCAAGTAGAAAGTATAACAGCGCTGGTCTCCAGGGAGAAGCACATGTGTTGACTGTACTGTACTCAGGGGGATCCTAATATGAACAAACATAGACCACACACATTCATGCTCACTATTAGGGCTGCTTTATATGAGAACAACTGTAGATGTTTGAATCGATTTTTTTGCAAAGTTTAAGTAAGCAGAAATAGTAAAAGTCTTTCTTCTTCATTGTAGTTGAGTTAGTGTAAAAGTCAAGACTAAACAAGGGCTAAAAGAAGTAGGATTAAATTAAGGAAATCATGATTAACTCAATGTATTTCTTTTGTCATTACAATTTTTCATTCAAAGCCCAAATAGAAAAAAACTATTATAACTCTAAAATCTATGTCAGATTAAAGACCACGGAGTTATTGGCATATACTGTACTAGTCACAAAAAGTTAGGGATATTTCACTTTTGGGTAGAAATGGTGTAAATGAAATTTAGTATTTATATAGGCTATTAGGTATATTTATTATGATAAATGATGCTACATTTTAGGAACATTAAAAGTAAAATGTGAAACTGCCCTACCCAATACAATACAATAGTCACACACATCATTTCATCACTTGCTCCTCTAATTTCCTCTGATAGTGGGACATGTCCAGACTTGTTGCTGGCTGAGTCTATGAATATCTTACCTGAAGATGCCCTCTGTCTGCGCTCCTCCCAGCCCTAGAACGTACTGGGACAGCTGAACCTGCACCCACGGCAGTTTCCGATCGGGGAACAACTCGCTTTGCCTCTCCATCACCTCTTCCAGGGAGCTTCCAAACAGCGAGGGGGTGACTATAGCCCGCCTGCTGTGGTCTATCTCCTCCAAAGTGGGCTTCCGTAGACCCTGGAGGGGGAAATGAGCGAGGTGATTTAATACATTTTCATAACAGGAACTTAGAGGCTAATAATATGTCTAAGGAACACCTGGAATAGCAGCTATGACAATATCCCTACATCTGTAATGACGTGTTGTTCTCGCCGGCGCACATAAGTGATTCACAGGTATTATTACATGTTTCTAGTCTTTTATTAAAGTGAAACCTTTGTATTAAGTACAATAGCTTACCTTTTTCCCACCAGTGATTGCCACCTTCTGAAGCTTTCTATGGCAGAATTTGGCATAAGTGCTAATAGGCAGGCCTGTAAGAGAAGAAAAGGGGAAATTAAAGGGGTAGTCCACATATTTCCTAAATACGAAAACGTAAAAAATAATAGAAAATGCTTAAACTGACTATCTGATCCTGTTATGATGTAAAGTGTAGTCTACTATTGGTCAAAGTGGCAACCCACAAAGTTTGATTTGATGTTGTAGATGCCAAGGGAGGGATTAAAGCTGAAGTTTGGAATATTCCTAACTCTAGAAATAAAGCATTATATTTTCTTAATGAATAAAAATGATAGCCTGATCCTGTTCTGTGATATATAGTAGGTAACAAACTCTGAATTTCTGCTTTAATGTAAAATAACAATTATGGAAGATTACCTCATTGAACAGGGCCAGATAACACATACAAATTTTAACCTAAAGACTACACCTTTAAATAAAGATTAATAAAGACCTTTGAAGCAGTAACATATTTCTAATAAAACCAGCACGCTCGATCCCACAGTTACAAAATACTCTCCTTCTCAATTCTGATTACAAGAACAGGGAAATATGCATAGTGTTTGATACGTTTTCCAAAACACTTATGTAAAGCCCTTAAGCAGGGGCAATTAGAGGGCAGCCAAAACCATAACTGATTCAAATTCTTCACGCAAACATGACAAGTGGTTAGTTTTTTCTCCAGACTGTTTGGACGGAGTATTAGAGACGGGAGGGTTGTAATTGGAGAAACATGTTGACAGCGTGGTTCTAGCATATGGGGATTAGACCGGACTGGGCTAAACTGACAGGCCCAGAGGAAGAAGATTTACTGCTGCTGAACAAAGGCTTTGGAGACAGGATACAGCCTACACATCCTCCTCACCAGTGATTCATCTGCATGTATAGACTAAAGAGGCCTCAAGAAATGTCTGCTACCTGTTCTTATCACCTACTATCTACTGGAGTGTAGAGATGAGCTGACACAGTCTATTTCAAAGCTAAATATGTAACAGTGTATTAGGTAAGCTTCAGATTAGGGATGGGACAATATACAAGAATAGGGTTTATGGCAATTAACTGACCATGACCAATTTTTATTATTGTGATAATCGTTTATTGCGATAATTGTCATTTATTTGCATTATTTTGGACTAATTTGAACCAGAGAGAAAGTGTACATTTGTAACCGGGTTGGAAGTTAACCAAATCAGTAACTACTAGGGCTTATTTTAAAAGGTGTAGTCTGTAAATTTCCTAAAATAAAAAAAAGTTTAGAAATGTAAGAAATGCTTTATCTGACCCTGTTCTATGATGTAAAGTAGGTAATCTGTCATATTTATTATTTAACTTCAGTCCTTCTGCTGGCCTCTACAACAACATCAATTACAGTTGGTGGGGTACTACTTTGACCAATCATATTTGAGTTTCCTTTTAGCCCCTCCCCTGGCCTAAACTGATTACAGACACCCTACTTTAAATCATATTACTGGGTCAG
>JAVQKG010403856.1:0-13130 GCA_036025885.1 Hypseleotris bucephala | reverse complement strand
TCAGATTTTGATTGGTGTGCCAACCAACCCACACCAAAAACTCAGACTTGATGTTGCTGTTGTGACCAGAGCAGGGGCTTAAGTTAAACTCAACTGCTATTGGTCAAAGCTGTAACCCAGTTATATGATCAGTTGAGGCCAGGGGAGGGGCTTAAAGTATATTGTTGTTGTAGAGGCCTGCGGAAGGACTAAATTTCAATAATAATTACGACAGATGACCTACTTTACATCATAGAACAGGGTCAGATAAAGGATTTCTTACATTTCTAAACTTGTTTCATTTTAGGAAAGTTATAGACTACACCTGAGATCGATACAATAATGTAAAATAAAGTTGATTATTATTTACAGTTTTAATTTTGCTTTCAACTTAACAATAGAAGGAAAGTTGGAGCAAAGACAAACAAAGTGTTGTGGGGGAGAGAGTTGAGACATCATCTTCCATCATGGACGCCCTTTCCATGTTATCTCCAGGCCAGCAGCTGAGACACTCGCAGTGGGACCAGGCATCCGCGGGCCAGACAGGGAAATAGATGAAGACGAAGGTGCGTTGGATTTGCTCGCCAGCACATCCCTAAATTGCTAGACGGTCTGGTATCGGTGTGGGGATCATAATAGAATTGTGGGTATATGTGTGGGACGGGGTGTTACTTTATCTCTGTGGTGGCTATACACTAGACAAAGGATTTATGTTGCGTTGTGACATATTAAATCTTTGCCAAGTAGGGCTGAAAGATGAATCAAAATCAAATCGAAATCGCAATTTTAATGGTCACAATTATCAAATTGTAAAGGCTGCAATTGTTTAGTCAGTATAAAATTTGTGCACAAAACAGAATGTATGGTCAAAAACCTGCTTCCCTTGTAGGTTTACCTTCTACAGACATGTTCTGAAAGGCATGTGATTCCTTTGGAAATTTATCATTTAATATTTTAGTCTTTTTTTTAGTGTTAATGCTTCCAGACATGTTTCAAATGTGCTGTGAACTAAATCTTTTCTTTAAAAACAAATCGAAAATCTAATTGTAATCGTAATATCTGTAATAAAAATCGCAATTAGATCTTTTTTCAAAATCGTTCAGCCCTACTGCCAAGCATTCAAAACACGCGTGATCGTAGGGCAAGGAGAAGGAGAGGAATGCGTCCCAAAGACCTCTGGAAGACGTAAAAAAGTGGGATGAGGGGATTTTTTTGGCCGACCGGGTCTAGGAGGCGGGGATATGTGCTCAGTTGAAGCCAGGACGCTAGCTGTTTTCTATCACCACAGTGCAGTAGCTCGCAGCGGCTAGCAGCAAGCAAACAAGGCCTTTATCATTATTCATTCAGGGCATTTGTAAAAACACAGCAGTGGCCAAGTATCAGCTAACGGCCAACAGCCAGCCAGTGAAGTAAACAATGTCTGCTGATTTCTTTGTTTAAGTCTTCTAGCATGCTCCAAGTTATGGTGAGATGTTTAAAAAATGATGGTAAATAAATGGTGTAGGTGGAAAAGTAAACAACAAAGTTTATGTGTTGACGGAAATCTTTTGAAAAGTTGTAGTTTTTGTTATGGTATTTTTGTTGTGACCATTGGAAAATTTGTTCACTGCATCTGACCCGTACCTTTAATGCCACTGGCCATGGGTGTCGAACTGGGGGCCTTCAAAAAGAATGGGTCCCCTATTACACCTTTATTAATGCTGGCAATTTTCAATATCTTTACTTATTTTTTTTGCACCAAGGGACCAGAATTCTGTGCTACACCCATGTCAGTAGCAGTGCGGGACCCTGGTGAGGCACCCAGGAACCCATCTCCAGACCTTGCGTCAGGATCTTGGTAAGTATGTACCGTACCTAGCTAGAGGATTAGCCAATTGTGCATTTTAGGTAAACTTTTATTTTATTATTGTTGTGAGTTTTTGTCTTTAAATAGATGATGTATATAATTACAGTACAAATGAAAAAGTTTGTTTTTTCTGTATTCTTGCAAGATTCTCTGTATATTGTTTTGTATATAAATCTACATGATTAATTTATTAATTTATATATTTATTTGTATTGTTTATACGTCCCAGTGTGGGAATAATGTAAAATGTATTTAATTTTATGTGGCTTGAAATCAATCAATCAATCAATCACTAGGTATACCTCTAATAACTATTGACTTTTTGTTGTCTACCTATGTATGTTTTTCAAATTGCATTGGAATAGTTTTCACTTTTTAAAAGTTAGTACTGCCAGTTAGTTCTTTAATTTGGCCATAGCGCAAAGCTAATCCAGTAGCTAGGTACACCCAGACCTAGAACCTGTGTCAAGATCTGGAGATGGGTGCTGGACTGCGATCGCCCACTTCTGACAGGTTCCCTAGCAGCACTAAAAATATGGGTCAAACGCAGAAGACAAAAATCCCTATGGGGACAATAAAGTGTAGCCCAACCTGTTTTATTGTCATGGGAGGAAGACTTGCTTACTAACAAGTGCAAATTAACTCACTATAGAAGGTGTAATACATAGGATACATTACTGCGCCGATATGCTAATATTTCATCTGCCACATTAGTATTATGTATGGTTTACATTTGTGGGGCTGTTTTTCATTACTGTTTCTTACAAACACCATTACCCTCCATTACCATAGTAAACATCATCCAGGAGCTATGTCTACCTCCCACTATCTACGCCCGGGATAATTACTAAAAAGAAGATGCTGGTTGCTACACAAGCTAACCGAGTGGATAAATCACCAGTAGAAATAGCCATAGAAGATTTAAAGTGCCATCAGGGCTTGACTGGTCCTTGGGGGCCCCTGACGCCTCCACGGGGAGTAAGGGGGGGGGGGGCAACTGGGGTCACTTTGGCTGGATTTATACCAACCAGTCTTCCACTAGGACTGGCTAATCTATCTCCGTTTGCCTGCTGCTAGGAGCTCTATCCATATGGTTCTACTGACAAACGAACACCAAAGCGTACCCCTACTCTTCCATGCCTTGGGAGTAAACAAACGCATCACTCAACGGTAACAAGGAGGAACAACAAAAAGGCAACAAAAAGATGCGACGGAAAGAGAGGCAAGAGAGAAAACAGCAATTGGCACAGCGGGGGAGAGATCCTACCTGAATGAGGGAGGAGAATTAGCTGGGATTTTAAATTGAACACACTGAGAGGCTGGTCACAACATAGCTCAAAGTAACAAGGAGAAAAAGTGACTGATGGAAGTTAGTTTGGAGTAGAGTTTAACTGTAGTGGTTCTGAGAAAATAAAAAAATGACACGGGCAATTCGGAAAGGTAAGTGTAAGGTCTAAATTGAAATGTGTTTTTAATAGGAATAGTGCAAAAAGTTCTATTAATCACGGAATCTTTGCTACTAACGGATTCAAACAAAGTAATTTAATTTGTTTTTTCGCTGGCTTAGGAATAGGATGTTTTACACCAGGGTCGTTCAACCTTGTGACTAAAAGCTAACATGATATTTTAATGCAACAGAGATTAGAAAAGAGAAAAGCTTGCCAAATAATACTACTATTTAAGCAACTTTTCAGGGAAGGTTCATTTCATTCATCCAGGTAGTCAAATCAAAGTTGAAGAAAGTTAAAATCACTCATCTGGGTTTAGTTTAAGCAGAGTTATATTGGTGAGTGTATAGTAAACAGAAAGCTGCAACTTTGTCTCTAAGCTTGGCAAAACATTACCGTGAAGGAGTGGTTTGGCCAATTTTTTTGTGTAGTTCCAATTTGGCTTTTAAAAACACACCTCCTAGTTACTAGACTTTTGGACAGAATGTGCCTTACCAACACGGTTTATTCATGGGCCACAACAACATGTTTCAAAAGTGTATATGCCAATGCCTAGTTCAGCCAGCAAGCAAGAATTCAAAATCCAATGTAGTGTAATATGGGCCAATTTTGTTATGGTTGTAATGTCATATATAAGCATGGAAGGAAGTATACTCAGTTTGACTGTGTTGGTCTATTTTGTACTTTTCTTATATCTAAAAATGAATAGATAACATAATACATCCACAATTATTTTTTTTAAATTTGTACCTATTTATTTAATGCACCTTAGTAAAAAAAAGTTGCTACTGTATGTGTTGTATAGATGTGTATACATATTTGAATCTTTATCTATAAGTGGGATATACTATCAGTGCTTCTCAATCTGTGGTGGGGCTACCAATTGAGGCCAAGTGGTATTGAAGAATCATTAACAATTCATGGTCTGGTTGTGGGACTTTGTCATGTTATAGTCAGACCCAGTTTAGTCTTTATTTAGTCCTAAATTAGACCTTGTTTACACCCTGGACCCTAATCCTGGTTTAGGCTTAGTTGGTTCTCATTTAGTCCAATGAAATTACATTTGAGAAAACCATTACATAGCCAACATAAATGCATTCACAATTTGGATAATGTTTTATATCTTACCACAGTGTCCTTGGTACTGCACTTTGATATTCTTCTGGTTCTTGCATGCGTGCTGGTGCAGCTCACACTCATTCTTGTAGTCTTTCCCATCACTCCCACAGACCGTCTTCTTCGGTTGGCCCTCGCACCCCAGCGGACACATGCACTTGGCCGACAATCCGTCAGAAGACTGGACACAGGTGCTACCGTAACTGCACGCCACTTCGGAGCAGGGGTCTTTCAACGCTACGAGAGGGAAAGAAAAAAAAACGAAAGACAAGAATAGTTATTATGCCTGTCAAGTCTGGAACTCCACTGTACTCCGGAGTGCATCGCTGGCTGACAGGGTCCCAGCTTAAGTGGCTGCTGCTGCACTTTTCAAAAGCCCAGAGCAGTTCTCAAGGGAGGGATTGTGAAGCACTACTTGGACCACCTTCTGGATAAGAACTGTCACACTTGTCTAGTCTTACAAACAAGTTTTCATTTTGAATTCAATTATGAAGTTTTGAATTTGTGGCGGAGAATTGGGCACGCTTTAATCGCCTGCGAAAAGAGCAGCTTGCTGAATATTTACCTTTTGCAAATGAGCAGCGGATTTGTATGAAAGGGAGGGAGCGTTAGCCACCCTCAGGACTCGGTATCCAATGTAATTAAACAGCACGCCACTTGTTACTTAAACTGATACTCAGCCTGGTTCTCAGCGGGGGTGCTTGTGTGTATTACCACTATTAGACTGTGGTTTGAGAGGACCGTAAACAGCCAGAAGAAAGAGCCCCCCATGGCAGCAGGTTTAGTCAAGTGGTGACATGGGGTACACTACAAACAAATAATAGGCGAAATTAAGTTCTGGCTCAGCAGTGTCCATTTGCAAAAACAAATGTAAAATAGTCACAATGCCAGTGTAGTTGATTTTGTAATCCAACTACTGTTTTGGTAGAAATAAAACAATTGATAATGACATTAAATCTGGACCACCAGATAGTATTAAAATTATAAAATACTATTAAATTAATATCCAAGAGTCTTCTTTTTGACATTCTTTTACACTATTCCTTGTTACTGTACCTACTCCAAAAGGTTACAATATCAGAACCTGTACTCTGACTTCACCACAGCTAAAGGGGCAGGTGTCGGATGTCACCAGATAGGAGAGATGGGGGTGGAGAGGCAATTTCACACTATGGCCAGAAAAGACAAGAGAAGGTGTCAATTCTTTGATCCAGATGGTGATCCGGATCAATCCCGAAATCTAATCACTTCTTTTGTGTGTCATTCCTTACCGTCCCTGAAAATTTCATCTAAATTACACACACATACCAACACTACCAAAAACATACAGTGCTAGTTAAAACCTATAGATAACCAGAAATACCTCTTCTTTGACAAGTCACAGAGGTCAACATGTTGTCTCTTTGTTTTTTCCCCATATTGTCCCAAACACAAAGGCCATATATACCCCAAAACATCCACGTTATTCAAGTATTTATTATACTTTCATAGTATAGTTCAACATCTGAATACTTATTTGGTACTCCTTACAGCCACACAAGATTTAAAAAACTGTGGAACACCCCTTTACTCTCATTCCCTGATCCAGTGCCGAAGATGCCCTTTCTTAAGATTTCATATTCTCCACAAAAGACAGCCATGAGATTACAATCTGTGCCTTGTTGGTGCGTGATCCATATTTATGACTGTCAGGGCTAGACATACACTCCAGTGAGAGAGCCCGGCGCTGGCAGCCTTTTCATTTCCTAAGACCCTCCACTTTAAAATAAATATTTACCCATGTCCAATATTAAAGCAGCTTTTTGTTCAACCAAACGACCATGAATCTCATTGAAAGAAAGAGGGGGAGTGCATATATTAAATGTCGCTCTGTGTTGTTTTAATGCGGGTTTGATGTGGGGAGGGTGAGCAGGCAGGGGTGTGTATCGTCACCACTGTTTTTTTAATAGGGCCGCTATAGAAGCGCAGATATATTATAGATGTTAAGAAACAGCGGTGGTACGTGGAGTGCTCTTGATCAAAAGACTTCGCCTCCCCCCACCCTACACCTCGCTTCGTCTTCATGACACATTTCATCGACGTCGTTTCTCCTCTCCCGTCAAGTCTCTTTTGAGGTCTGACTCGCTAACGAACGCGCTTTCTGTTTCCAACTCCCAGACCTAATTTATGATAGAAAAAAAGTTGGGGGAAAATTATATCACTCAAAGCAAGACTAATGCGGAAGAATGAAATCAGAAGTCATTGTGAGGGGCTTAATGGCGGTCGGTGGTGGCAAGAGATGACACTTGGCCTCTAATCTGTGGTAATCATAGGAACAATACGCTACTGATGACCTAGAAGTGTAGAACAGAGAAGTGAAACAGTCCTGGCACTATACCTTCGTTCACAATGTTCACACTTGGTAATGTTTTATGGCACCTGCACAGCTGAATTCAACATCCAGAGAGTTTTATTTGATGCAACGCAAAAGCTACCGAAGTGAAATGACAGCTGGTTCACACTAAAAATAATGTTTTTGTGTGTTGAACCTACACAGAAAATCAGTGAAGGTAAAAATACGACCTAGATAAAAAAAACATCTAAAACTCAAATAGTGTAGCTCTTTGCAGTTTTGAGGAGGCATACAATGGATATAAAACTGACTACTCATTAACTGGATCGTTTTTCCAGTTACCTGAGTGACTTAAATTTGTATATGGTGCTAAGATTTTTGGAAATTATAGTATTATGACAGAAGTATTGCCATTATCACTCCTTTAGCCAACCATCTACTACAGTCTGCAACTTTCTAAAAAGTCCCTCCAGAATTATTGGCAACAAGGCAGTGGTTTCAATTTATTTATTTATTTTTTGCTTTACTATTTATAGTTACAAACATATTCTGCAAACTTAATAAAAATCTAACAACAAATAAACACACACAAAACCGTTTTGTAGAGAAACATATTTTTTCCTAGGTATCACCATTATTGGACCCTTTTAGTCAATGCTTGGGGTTGCACTGTAGATACTTTATATTATATTATTTGTTTTCTATTTATAGCTATCTACTGTAATCTGCTCCTCAACCTGTGAAGGGGAAAGTACCTGGTTGTTAGGTTGGTTGTTGGCAGTCAGTCTACTGGGAGGGACCCCCCTGTTTGCTTTGTGACAGTAAACAGTACGCTCCTCGCACTTCGTCATCTCATTAAATAATAACCTGGGCTCTCCCGTACCTCCGCTGCACCAGTATGTCAACAGAAATTAGAGCTATGGGGCCACAACACTTCGGTAAAATACACGGGGGGAGGTGTTTGTGGAGTGCGCTTGATTTGAATACTAACTGGCACCAATTCTGAGACAGACGGGGCGTTATAGCGCAGATAAGCCGTCCCTTCCTCTGACTCAGACAAGCGGGCAAATTGGCTGGGCGGATGTGAGAGGTGTAGCAAGTAACAAAAAAAAAAACAACAAAAAAAACGCTTGCCACAGCAAACTTTACCGATATTTTCCCTCATTATTATTATCATCATGTGAAAAGGAGGAGGGGGGCGGGTAGAAAAACGCAGAGAAAGAAGTCAGCACTAAATTAGAACGATTCCGACTGCCAATTAGATCCATCTCCCTCACTGGAGTCGGGCCCGCTCTGAAACGGATAATGAGAAAAAGTAGATAAGCGGACAGATAGACGCAGATAAAGACTCAAAGTGACATTGAGGTAAAGCTATTGGAGCACAAACACACAGGGCCTTTCTGATGAGAGGAGAAGCCAGCATTAGTGTGCTCACCGCCTCCATAATGGCTATACCTTGAAATGCCCGGTTTAATTTAGTCAAACAATAGCCACCTTTCCACAATAGCCTCTATACATATGCTTGGATTTCCACATTCACTGAGTACAATTCACTATGAGCACATGTGCGGTGGCGGCTACAGATAAGAAGCTTACTACTCAAGTGTAACATGTAGACTTATGCTGGACAGACGAAGACTCCAGTGTAGCTTCAAGTGGGACAGAGTTCCTCCAACCATGCCTGTGCCTTATGGAGTGATAAGTGGGGGAAAATGTTTATCAGAATGCTGGCCAATATACAAGAAACAGGTGGTGTTAAATAATAAAAATACATACAGGCTTGTAGTCAGTAAAGAAACATATGGGCTATATTGTCAGGTTTTAAAGTTTTGCCAAAGTTATCCAAAACCATTAGGCAATTAGCACTTATAGCGTAAGCGTAACTGAATAATAACTATTAATTTTACTTGCAACTACTGCTTCTCCGTTTGCACTTTCTTCAGCACTATAAGTTAACAAGGGCCTAGTTAAGATTTTTTGTTAGCTCTGGCAACAAAAGCTAATTAGCTAACTTAGCCGACATCAGCATACCTTGTTATTGTACTTTAAGTACTTTGCGCAAGTTTCTACAAAATATTCATACGGTATTTTCCTGTTTTCATAACTGCTCCTCCTCTCCTATGCATAGAATAACTAGATGGAGTCATTGCTAGTTCTGGTCTAACCCACTAGTAAGCTAACCATATCTGTGTTAATTAAAATGGCACCTCTGTATTTGTTTGACAGTATCTTGTTTGGCCTGGTTGCATTTACACTCCCATATGTTGCTGTAGTGAGCTAAAATGCTACTAATCCATATTAGCGGCTAATGAAAAACACCTGTGAGGCGTAGTAATACAAGGGAAGTGATGAGGACTCATTATGTTTGATTATACTTCACCAGAGAAGAAAATCTGTTTAGCGCCTTGCTAACTATGGAACGAACCTCTCAATATAAGACATTAAAATGATAAATAAAGGCTAAATTATTATGTTTACATTGTTGGGGCAAGCATGTTTGCCTATTACATCCAGTTATAAAAAGCCCTTATTGCCCTGTATGATAAGTCTGTCCTCATGTCTTATAAAAAAGTTTGTACCCATATTTTGAGAAAAATAAACAGAAACATGACTGACAGCTAATAACCAAAAGCTGTCAGACTGACTCCCTTAACTGTCTACTTTTTGGAGTCATTTTTGCAGACAGTGTGAATGCTTAAATTATGCTATTTACTTTTCACAACTGTCTTTTATCTGTGCTTATGTAATTCAAATGCCTATTTATGACAGTGTGTGTCTTCATTATTTAAGCAAGGTCACATTTTTTATTCATTTTTGAGTTTTAACAGTTCCAGTGCAAGTGAGGTAGCCTAAAAGCAGGGAGCAAAATTCTCCATAAAAACATTAAACTGTAAAAACAAAGCTGCTACAGTCACTCAAAAATGTGCATGTTGCATTTTGTGATTTGCATTCATGGTTAAAAATTAATATGGTAGGCTAAATATATGGATTTAGCCCCCACATATTAAAAACTAGGCTACAGTCTTCTTGCTAATGTTCTCTACCCAGACACTGACAATACATAGCATAAACAGTAAGTTACCATTTGTTATATAGGTTACACCTTGTAGCTAATGCAATTTAAACATTTTAGAGTCACTTAGCTTATGTTACTTACACTCATTAAAAGTCTCCAGTTATACTATTATGCTAACTTAACATTAGCATATTGGCAGCAAATTTTAATCAATTGTAGGTTACCATAGAACATAATATCTTGCATCCTAGCCAAAAAGAAAAGAGAGACAATAAAGATCAACAGATAAACTTCCAATTACTTTTAAGTCATTTAAATTGAAACCACTGGAATTTAGCACTAAGCAGTAGAAAACTTTGACTACGCGCGGGTGAGAGGTCTCATGCTAGCTTTGGTGAAGGTAGGATTAGCGCGCCTCTTTCCCCGGCAGCCCCACAGACAGACATCCTGGCTTTTCTCTGATCCACTGTTTGGCACTTTATTAAGTCTTCATCGCAGCCCGCTAGCTGTCATCAGCACACTGACTTTACCTGCACCCCGCCGCCATGCCACCAGCCAGAGGGTTTGAGCTACGTATACACCAGGGCCTGACTGCACCAAGCTCCTGTTGCGCGCTAGGTATAAGGGAGGGAATGAGAGTTAGCAGCTAATCAAATGCAATGATGCCGCACAGGGGGTGCAGCTGTATGCGCTCTCATCAAGGACCCCCTTTGAGAAGAAGTAAGGTAGTTTAAGGGAATAGAAAACTCCATGTGTCAACAAAAACTGACAGACTTTGAATTCTGCCAGACAAGACTCCAGACAGAGAAAAGTGCTCGCTCACACAGGTATGCAAAAGCTAAAGCCCCTAAGTTTCTCAAGAATACTTTTTTGTTTTGCATTGTAGCGTACATTTTTCGATACTTTTGGCAAGCCCTCGCATTTCAAATTAAAAAAAGTTAATGGAACTCGTTTGGTTTTCGGAGAAAGTTGGATTGTTTAGGGAGATGTGAACTCGGATGCAGTTAGCTTGTGTGACAGATGAATTCTCGCAAGGCTTGACTGTATACAGAAATCAATCTTCTTGTACTCAAAGCTATTACAAACAAGCTGGGGGTAAAAAGGCTGCTAGCAAGGGTGTTACTAACAAGGTACGCAATTTGTCCTTGTATTGACTGTGAAAAATTACTGAAATAATTATCCAACCTAGGTAAGTTTAACAGATCATCTGGTCAGTCAGATTACTAGTGCAGACAAATGTAGAAGTTGTAGTCCATTTCCACGTAGGAAGACTAAAGTAGGCATGGGACAATATTGATTTTTTGGGTCACAATTATTTTCAACATAATAATTGCAATAAACGATAAGATCACAATAGTTAAAAAAACAATGTTTAAAAAGTCCTTAAAATGCTAGTTTGGAATCTCAACAGTACATTTAAGTTAAATCAGTAACCAAATATCACATGAACATTTTACTAAATAGAAATGTATCTGTTCACAGCGAAATCTAAAGGGCACTGAGAGGCAAAAAAAATTACAATTACTGCAATGAACAATTATCATGATAATTAAAATCCACAATATGATTTTTTTATGCCTGTGTAAAAAGACCCAAAAATGGCCTTCCCTAATGCCACCACAAAAGAGAACAAGAGCTATACAGAAACTCTCAAAACTTGCAAAAAATTCTGAGTTGGGGAAAAAAAACTTGCTGTGATTATTATTTCTTGTGATTTCATCCACTGTCAAATTTGTCCATAGCGCTCCTCTGGCTACATGTCATCAATAAGACTTAGCCAGTAGCTGTTGTCAGTTAGCCCTCTCATATCACAGCATTCTATTTGCACAGCTCCAGGCAAAGGCACACTCTCTAACTAAATATTGAAGTGCTCAGACAATAATAATTCTGTGTGCCTCTTCACTTCATCTGTGATTATTAAGACTCATGAGTTTGGGAAATGTAGCATCAGGCAGTGTAGCTAGCTAGTAACTGAAACTAAAAATAGGTCTAATTAGGGTCTCATGGCAAAACCAATTAGGAATAAAACTAAACTAGGTCTAAACTTCAGATTAGGTGTGATTAATGTCTTAACGAGAACTAAATAACATCTGAATCAGGGGTGAAGCCAATTCTAATCCAGGGCTAAACCTGGTCTAAATAGGTATAGACATTACAATAAGGTTTAAAATAGGGCTAACCATGGTCCCACTGGGAGTCTATGACTGAACCAAATCTCAATTAGGGCTAAAACATTACTAAATCAGGTCTAAACATCAAATAAAGCAACAAAGTAGGTCTTAACCAGAACTAAATAATGTCAAAACCTGGTCTAAATAAGATGAATCAAGACTAAACAAGGTCAAAGCCAATTGTAAACCAGATCTCAACTAGGACTAAAAGTAACTTAACCAGGTCTATTCACAGGTTGAAACCAATCCAGAACTAAACCAATTCCAAATCATCTAAACGAGGACTAAATCAGGGCTATAAAAAAAAAACTGCACAACCTAAGCCACAGTCAACATAGCATGGATACAGCTAAAAGTGCATCCAAATGGACAAAACAGGACACGGTGGAGAGCAGAAGGCACGGTAGCGTATAGGGCCAAAGGATTAGCAGTCCCACACACTTATCCAACTCCCAAACACTTGGCTAACTGCTATAAAACCCAGAGCTGGACGACGCCTCTTTCTATTTGGTTTTTGTTCAAAGTACTTAATTGGACCATACTTGTTTCTGTCTTTTTAAACTGGAATGAACTTAACAACATCATCTGCAATTATCCCTTCAAAAGAACATTTTTCCATTCATTTTAATAGTACATTAAACTATAAATACTAGATACAATGTTTTGGGACGGCAAAAATAAATGGTTGTTGATAAATTTGTAAAAAAAAAAAAAATAGCTAAAAGAAACTAGCTTCAAGATCTGCCAATTTTGAACAGTTATTATTGCCACACACAATATGTCTTGGCACCCTGATATAGCAACCCTTGTACTGTTGTTTATCATATTTGCAAACCAATTCATTTTCTACTTAATTTTTGTTGAATGTTGGATTGAATCTGAAAACTATGGTTGCTGTCTACATATCTGTAATTGCTTGTCCAATAAAAACCTAAAGAAACCAGTTTTATTTAGCTTTTAGCTCAATGCTAATATTTTATGCTAAGCGCTACATAAAATAAAAGGGCTAAGTGTCGGTACGTTCACTAATATTGTCTAACCATTCTCTGACATTACCTGCGTGTAGCTGATATGTTGTCAGGTGCCAAAAACGCTGTATTGATTTCAGTGGTGGACGAAGTACTAGTTTTTTTTACTTGAGTAAAAGTACAGATAAAGGGGCAAAAAATATACTTAAGTAAAAGTAAAAGTATCCATGGAAATTTTTACTTAAGTAAAAGTA
>JAVQKG010403843.1:0-27022 GCA_036025885.1 Hypseleotris bucephala | reverse complement strand
AACTTTTTATAAACTTTAAATCTGCTAATGCAAGCCAATGTACCCTAGACCTTGTAAGACGAACAGAAATAAGACCTACTTTGATCTGGGGATATCCAAGGAGAAAGCAATTAACATATAATTTCTCTTCATTAAAATGATTATTCGAAGGCCGCACTTGAAATGAATGGCCTCTTTAGCATGCAACACCGTATATTTATGATTAAGCAGTGGGCGGGTGATTCAAAATGCTCCACCAAGGTCCACAGAGACAGAGATAGAGACCCTTTGCACATGTAAATGCAAAACCATGGTATGCAATGATAAAAATAACTAGGAACATTTTACTGACGATGATGTGCTAAAAATATGGTGCATAGGCAGAAATTACTCCTAACACATTAAACCAGAACCTAAACCATAAGACGCAGTTAACCATTTGCCTAGTGACATTTTGTTTACCAAGCAATCCGTCAACATGTCAAAAGATGATGACGTCCATCAATCACTGTGCATTACAAGCTTTTCAGCAATATTTCACTTTATATGCTTGGCTCTAAATGCAAATATCGAATCACCAAGTCACATGGCTGCAACTCAACACGTTAACTTATGCGTACAGATGGTCATTCATACAATTATTCATTTTTCAGAAGCTATGGGCCAAAGGCGGGATACACCTTGGATAGTGGGTAGGTATAGTAGACTGACAGACAGTGACAGATAAACCCTTTACTTTTATTTTATTTTACTAAGAATTAGAGGTGAGTGATTTGTGAAAACATCACTTAAATAAGAGAAATTTCGATTTTATCATGATTTTTGTTAATTTTGTATTTTTTTTATCTTACAGAAGACTACTGATTCCTTTCAAAAAAATGTTTATGTACATCCAATACAATTTTCATCATATATTTTTAAATGATTATTATGAACACAAGCATTGCATAAATTAATTTATAGTATCACAACTCAATGGTCTTCCCAAGTTAGCGCCACAACTTTAAATTGTTTGATTACCATACTGCATACCCCTACTAAGAAGTGTCCAATGAGTTGTTCGGAAAAGTCGATATATGGGTGGAAGAATACTGGGGTAAGAGTTGGCAGGCATTACATGTAAATGGATGAGAGATGACATGAAGTTAGCTTGGTGGGTTAGAGGATGGGAAAGATAAATAAATAAATAAATAAATAAATATACTGTAGATAAATAAAACTAATAATCTGGCCAGTCATCTACTTTATGACATTTCTTGCAATGTTTACACCACACCAACAGCCTCTTCATCATCAACATGTCAAAGGAAATCTTATCTATGAATCATTATGCGTCATGAAACAAATTGCAGAAATAGCCTGACAATTGTTTTAAAGCTTATTGGAAAGCTGTCAAGAAACAATTTGATTTGCTTGACACTTTCACACCTTGAAAGCCTCCTTCTATATTTAAAAATTGAACCTACAGAGTCTATAGGCCTCGCTGTCCATCTCCGGCTGTAACAAAACACCAGAATGATGCAATCTAATCACATCGGAGGCACCGCCGGCATGCCAGAAAACCTCACTAATAAGCTTACCTTGCAGGGGGACTGACTACTATATAGGCCCCAGTGCATAGAGCTCTCCATTTCTCACCCAAATGCGCACACAAATAGACGCTAAGGCCGGGCTGTGTGCACGATGCCTGGCACATATCAATTTCCTTTGAGATATAAACTACATAGAAGGGTAGAATAGCGGTGCTAGGAAAAACTGATAACAAAATCACTATACACCTAAGCTGGGAGAAAAATATCCATTACGAGGCAGCAGCTGAAATGGCAGGCAGGCATGCAAACAACTACAAACAGAATCTCTCTTTGAAAAGCTTTTAGTCTGAAAGCGTATTACAGAAACCAGTCAAATTCTCAACATAGCCCGACATTGTAACCTTTAAAATCAGAGCCCATTGAAATGCACAGGAAGCACGTCGCCCGAGGAGAGTCAGGCTGATGCTCCAGATATCGACTCTTGGCCCCTAAGTTACAAATTCAGATTAATCCACCCGGCACCGCGCTATCCATCTCACTCGCAAGGCCCTATCTCCCCCATCCTGGTGCCCACGGTAGAGCTGTATACAGTAACCGCGTCCCGTAACCGCCTGTGCCTCTGCCGCATTGATTTATGCTTAGCAGCTCAGACACGTTGCAGGCTTCTTATTTGTGAGATAAATCAAAGTTGAGTTGGTGTGACTTCAAGGGGTAAGAGGAAGAAGTAAGCAGGATGCAACTAGGTGCTCTGAAGATACTATTTACTTTGTACACACAGGAAGTTGGTTTGCTTTTTAAACCCAAAAACGTAAAATGTGTGCTTAGTAGGGATTGTTGGAGTTCTTTCAAGTGGTAGGTTAGTAAGTTAGAAGGAGTAAGCAGGATGCAACTATGAAGACACTATTTACTTTGTACACTTGACAGGAAGTTGGTAGCTTTTTAAACTCTGAGACTTAAAATGAGTGCTTAGTAGGGATTGTTGGAGGACTTTCATTTCTGTAGTTAGCCTGGTTATCTTGCTATGTTAAGAAGAACATCATGACTATGCTGCTTGGTTGAAAGGCATAGAGCGAACCATAAAAAATCACTATTTAATCTTTAAAGCAATGTTTGTATAGATTTCTTCCATGTCTCTCTTATGTCAATATTATTATAAATACAAGGCAATGCTTTGATGTCTTGATGTTTTGAAGTCAAAGTTCAATTGGATGCAGCCATTACTGTAGCAGGTTAAAGTGGTTAACATCAAATATTCATTCCACATGACTTTTCTTAGACATGCTCTCTAAGTCACCTATAATACTGAGACAGACTGAGGGGCAAGTGGCTGCATATTGTGTTTAAAAGATATGTATAGTGAGGATGTATGAGAGTAATCAGGTAGAAAAGTCCGGATAACACAAGATTTTTACGTGTCCTCCCCTTGTTTATGTGAGTGCTCTCCTGGCACTATAGTCCAAACCAGTGTTAGGTGAATTGGTGACTGCAAATTGCCCACAGTCAATGATATTTACAGGAGTAAGAAGGATTCAAAATACTTATGTTTGAATATGCAATTACATACCATACATATGATGTATTACAAGCTAAAATGGCACACTACTATGTTTTTGCCTTGGGTTGTCCTTGTTTTCTTACCAATGGGTGTTTATGAAGCCATACAATTTAGTGTCAATTAATTCAAATTAATTTAATAGAACTGTGTCACATATTAAGCTTATATACTATACATACAGAATTTACATTGTAGTACAGATGGCTAAGTAGCTTCAAGAACAAAGTGATCTGATTGGTTGTAGCACCTGTCAGGCTGTCTTTCTGATTATCTAATCCCCATCACTTATATGTTAATATGAAGTGGCCTTAGTCCTACTAGTATGGAGAAGGCTTGGGGTAAAAACATCTGCTATGCACAACACATCCATAAATTTAAATACAACCTTGACATGTAGACTTTACAATCACAGTACAATACAATGTGGAATTAGGGGTGGGCCTTATGGTAAAAAATATAATATGCCCATTTTTATTAAGCCAAAATTACGATTTCTATTTGATCACAATTTCAGTTGACTTTTTTGCCTTACACAGAAGACTTCTGCTATATAAAACTCTTTTTTTCTCAAATTGTATGTACATCCAATCCAATGATCATCATAATACTTAATACTATTTATTGTCCTTTTTTATAAATATGAACACTGGCATTGTTACAGTAGAAATGAGAGAAGAGCAGAGCATAAATTAATGTGCTGTATCACTATTCAACAATCTTTCCAGAATGCCGATCTTCATAACTTCAATTAGATTTTTTTCACCCACACCTATGTAGAATGTAGTTTTTCCAAATCTTTATATAGTCGGCAACCTCACCCAAGGACACAGCAGTTGAGTCATTAGCATGCTGTTCTGTGTCCGAACAGTGATTAGGTTTTTCTATTGTCATTTAGCAAAGCCAGGTGGAGGGAGATTGAGATCATAAACACGTGTCATAAGCACATATGTGAGTGAATGCATCTCTCATAGGCCCTTCTGTTTCATGTCATCACTAATAAACCTGGAAGTTGGAAGATTTGGCTCCGGGAAAAACGGGGCTATAGTGAATCATCTTCAGCCTGGGGGCCATTCCACCTAATTTGCACACGAATTTAGGCATCATTTGCTTAAATTAACATTTCTTGTGTACGCCACGCATTTGCATTAGCAGCAAGGTGGAGAGGATATCAACAAATTATGGATTACTGGGAAGGATTTACACTGTTACTCCATTCTGAAGCGGCTATGTTATTTTTAGAAAAACAACTATTTAGATCCTGCATTTTTAACTCTATCCCTTTTATATTGAGGCAAGGAAGTGGAGCAGGTTGTCTGGAAGGTTGATGGTTTGATTCCTGCTCTAAACCAGTTCACTGACCTTGCCTGAATTGAAGAGGCCATAGGTGCTGTATGCAGTAACTGTGAAGTAAATTAAAAACATATTAAAAAGAGGATAACATATTAAAGTAAAAATAAATCAAATCTATTATTATTTGTAAAAACACAATCCATCACACAAACCAATCTCATCTTGTGTGTAGTGCATTCCTTCTTTACATATATCACAGCAAAATAGTAATTTGACTCACTATAAACCAGGGTGACGAATCAATCAGACTCCCTTTTGTTTGAAATTGGCTTGAAGAGTGTGAAAACACATTTGGTTAGACTGGGGACTGGATTTGCCACTAATTTACTTGGAAATCCTCATCAAATCATCGTCACATTAACTAAGACATATAAATGGTAACACTTAAAATGAGAAGGATAAAAAGTCAGAAAACTGCAACCTTTCTTTATAACACGCACACACTCTGATCGGCAGTCAGTCTTTCCCAAGCCAAACATTGTTTTGGTCCATTACATTAGAAGACATCAATTCTTCTGCCTGCATAACATCAACCAATGGAGAGAAAAAGCAAAACAAAACATTAACCACAACAAAGAAATGGCTTTGTATGACTAGAAATGTTTATCCAGCGAGATGCCCATATGAGATTACTTCTATTTCGGAGATGAAGAGGTGGTGGCAGTTGGTGTGAGTGTGTGTCAGTTGCCAAGTGTCAGGGCACATCAGACAAAACTGTGAGGGCCAAACCAACACCTCCAGCAGGACCCTGGACCCCGGACACTACAATTGTCACCTTTTACTGTCATCAAGTGGTTTCTTTCATCTCCTAGCATTTCGAAAAATATAACTTGAGAGTCTGACTTTGCCTTGGAAATATTTCAATATCAAAGTGGCAGAGATAGAACTTTCTTTTGTGCATCCAGAAATGTAATACAATGTCGAAGGAGGGTACATACAAGCACACCGTCAATTAAAATGAAACCTGAGAAGAAGACCTAACATTTGCGCACGGATAATAGCTACAACAACAGAAGAATTCACAACTTTTGCAAAGCTCAAATTTGCAAATGACACAGTTAGAAAATTGCAGAAGAAGCTGTTGTGCCTGTGTATTTCTCACTCTTGTTGCTAATTAGTGTAGCTGAGGGTTGAGAGAGTTCAATAGAAAACTGAAATGTTTACATTCTATAGGTGACACATTCTTCTGGTGACAGCTTTGTACCGAAGAGAGATGAAATAACAGTTTTCTATTATGGCACTAGAAATATCTGACTGGAGTTTAATGTAAGGTAAAATCAGTCAAGGCTGCAATGTTTTGTGAAATAAAGTGGACTTTGACTCCCAACATGAGTATTGAAATAGCAGTCTTTGCGTATGTATTTGTAGTTAAAGTTTTGTAAAACACAGTGGGGTTATAAATTAGCAACATTCATTTGGTCTTTTGGTAAACTTAGTCAAACTTTTCTTGTTAACAGACTATAATTTGAGTGTTTTACAGCGGGTTTATGTTCATTTCAGTTCTTATAGAGGCCAAAAGTGGACAATCTGAGCACTGGGAGATGTGAATTTTATGTAAGGTACAACATAATAATTTTTTTATGAATGTTTTTTCAGAAATTTTAGGATATTATTGACTGAGCTAAACCAAGTCCCAACGTTATACATTTTTTATCTGCATTTGACCCTTTCATTCAATGCCACAGGGGAGACAAGCAAGGACAAGTGGGTGATTGGTGAAAGTACCCTGCTGTAAAATTGGCCTATTGTGCATGTTTTATCGCTGATTGGAGAAACCACACTTTACTTGCAGAAATAATGCATGTAGTGTGTGAAATTTGGTTGCTCTAAGGGAACCATGCCAACCAATCATCCAGTGACAATTTATTGAAAACTGTGATTTGATAACACATAAAAACAACTGCATACTTTGGTAAATTTGAAATCAATCAAAATCAACCAACACTAAGTAATAATAAAAATGAGGTAATCTGGTCATCTAGTTAATTGCATAATTCCAGTCATTTTTCTAAGTGTCCAATTGGTTCAAGTGCTCTGTTGTGTAAATAACCTAGACTCCACCACAAAAGCCATAGACAAGAGTCACAATGGGTACTTGTCCAGTACTTTATTGTGATTTGAATCCTCTTTACAGTTAAAGAGTTTACAGTTGACTTCTTTGTTAATGGACCCCCAAATCTTGTCTATCTTCTGAAGGTCAAGAACGGTGCTTGTTATTTCCTAATGGCACACACATCTGACAGATTGTTTATGATGGGATCTGATGCGCTCTCTCTCTCCATATGGGCGAACTCTGACAGACTCCAGTCAAGGTCGGCCAAAGACACACACATCTCATTAACTCTGATGGATTACAGCACATTTCAGGCTAATATGGCCGACATATGTGTGCCCTGCAAGCAGAAAGGGCATAGACTGGTAAGGCAGACGAGAGGCCATTTTGAGTCAGTCAACGGGAGTCACAAATTAGCATAACCCACCAAGTATAGCAAATTATGTGTAAACAAGGTGGTGCTGGCAAATTACAACTGGCAACATGGGTGTCAGGGTAGCAATAATAAGGAACTAAAATGATATATGGTTGCTTTAAACAAAGGAGGATAAACAGTAAATAAGCTAGAGGCTACTGCTAAAGGTTTCTTGTATTCATTCACCGATCATAAGATTAGTCTTTATCGTCCATCTCAAACAGAGACAGAAATTCATCTTTGACAAGGTCTCAGTCTACTTACAATCACAAATGCATTTTTTCTTTCAGGTCATGGGGTGGCTGGAATCTATTACAGCAACTATGGGCCTTCAGCTTGGATACTGAACTGTGGTCAGTTATAGGGCAATTAAACAGAATATCAAAAAATATTTTTTGGCAGTATAATAAATAAAGTATATTAATCAAATTTACAACTTTGTCATTTTCCTGTTTAAAATGAATGACAAATGTTGTCCTTGTCCTTGAATCATCCATGCAGGTTTGATATGTTTATACATTCACAGCTCATTCACAGATGGACACAGACCTGTCACCTCCTTGTGACCTTGACATAATCCTCGTGAGACACAACAATCCATCGACTGGCGGCCGAGTTAGCCATAATCCACGTCAATGAATTCACAGCAGAAGTGTCTTCTCACACAGTCTGTTCACATAGGGCTCTGACTAATCTGTGACATGTCATATCCACCATACTGGCAGCCAAAAGACAAACAAGACATGAACAGGTACATACTTTAATGGGCGCTATTATTAGAAGATTAACTTAATATTGCGATGATTCAACTGTAAGTAACCACCCATAACATTCAGTAGATGCATTCAATTTGTAGTTAAAAAGGTAAAAAATTTGAAAGTCGACTAAAATTGTCATATGATCAGTTGTGATCCAATCGTTGGGTTGGATCTAAATTGTGATCTTGCTTATAATTAAATCGTGATACTATATTTCAATACACAATATCACCCACCCCTAACCCAACACTACACATGTGTATACAAAAGTATAACCCCAACACTGCTCAAATTTAAACTTAAAAGGCACCTTGAAGAACAAGGAAAGAAACTTAGGGCGCCTCATTGAAGTGTGTGTGTGTGTAGACTTGGGTTTAATTGGATAGGAATGTCACGTAGGACAGGGGACGCAAGTGCTGCCGCTGGTTGGAGGTCGTACGCCAATTACTGCTCGGGCGCTCTTCAAAACTAGACGGGAGATAGAAAGAGTGAGACCCCACTTCATTCCCAACATAAGCCCCTGTGTTGATGGCAGCCATGTAGGGCAGCACAGTCGGGGTGGAGGGGACTGAGGAAGAGGAGAACCAAGAGGGGGGCTGCAAATTTAAAAACTGCCACTGAGATTTGTGAGAACAAATTGTGTAAATGGAGTAGAGTGAGGTGGATAGTCAATGTTTTATCACGTGCTAGTTTAATATTGGACAAAATAATTTCTTAACAATAGGAAGCATTTGGTAAATAGATGGACAGTGGTGTAAATTGCTTTTACTAGAAAAAGGTCTGGGAGCACAGACCTCTCCCAAGGCAGCTGTTTTGAAAAAATCCTGGATCCAAATCATGGTTAAGATCACTCCCAATGTAATCATGTAATTGTTTTTTATGGCATTCCTACATTCCCTGAAAATTTCATCCAAATCAGTTGTTTTTGAGTAAAGTTGCAATTCTTTTAAAAAAGCCTGACCGTAATCCGGATCTCAAAATCTAAACACTTCTTCCTGGTGTCATTTCTGACCTTCCCTGAAAATTATATCCAAATCCATTCATTAGTTTTAGCGTAAACTTGCCAACATGCACACACACCAGCGCTACCAAAAATATTAACACCACCAACTAGGGATGCATGGTGGTGTGATGGTTTGCGTTTCAGCCAATCTATAATATGCACTTGAAAGAATCATTGATGAATCTAAACGGTTGTTGGTCAGTGTGTCTCTAACAGTCAGCCTTGAGAGTTCAGCCTCCAGCCACCTATAACCAATAAGTGGAATAAGTTTAGCAAGATTAATAAATGCATTCCAAGTAGTTTTAGACTTTATGATTAATTGCTTTAGAAGAGCAAAGGTGAGGTCTGAACCTTTAAAAACCCAATATCCGAATTATTACTCCTATTAATATTTCACACTTAGGAGATCTGCAATATTGGAGACTATTTTAAGAAATATAATCCTGACTTATTACTTAGACAAAAGAAAAGAAAAATCACTGTTTGTATCTTCTCAAGTACTTGCTTGTTTTGGCGCAGCTCTCTGATTGGTTAGATGTGTGTCCAGTAGCATTCATCCAATTAGATTCAAACTGTTCCATGTAATCAATAGAAATTAAACTAAAATTGAGGATATTTAAATTATCTGTTCCCCACCTCAAGCCACTGTCGAGATACAGTATATTGTTTATCCACTGTATGCACTTAAAATGTGTCTTCTCCTGCGTCAGTGTAGCCTGGCCAGCCGCAACTAACTATTTTCCTATTCTATACATGTTCAATTTCCTTAAATTTCAAGGGAGGAGGTTACCAATGTATAGTAAACCGATCAGAAACACTAGACATCATGGCCACACACAGCTTCTTGTTAACAAGGAAGTCACGTTAGCAAAGTCTGTATATGACAGGACCAACAAAACACACAACGCTACAGCTCGTAAATAGGTTGCAATTGGTTTGTCTGCAAAATCAATGAGAGATTATTAACCTTCTCTGTACCCCACCTCTGGCCCATAGTAGCAGCGAACAAAGATAAAATCACTATCACGTTTGGTTGCCCTTTTGACTACTGTAAACACACAAAAACTTATACCAAACTTACTGCGCCCTTTTCCACTGTCTCACCTGCATTGATGACTGGACACTCACCTTGTCTGTACTCTTCCAAATGCACTTAGGACAAATCTATAAATAAAACGCCTGACCCCACCCACCCCCATGTCCACCCCCTCCCGGGCACACAACTGTACTTTCTAAAGGTCAGTTGTTGCTTCCTCCTACTGTGGAACTGCCTGCCAAACCTCTCATCTGCATCTGTCACAGCCTAAGCACTCGTAATTAGCCGCTAGGACTTGGAAAGACTTGGTGGAGGGGGGCGCGCTGAGAGATCGTCCAATTTTTAATGTATGCCTTTGACAGCGATGAATTAGAAGGTGAATAGGAGAAAAGATCTGAGGGGAATGCTGAGTAGAAGTGAGAGAAAAATGACTTGGCAGAATGGGTAAAGGCAGGGAATTGTCCAAAGTGTCGTTCCATCATTAATCAATGAAGGAGAAGCACACACAGCCAGCACCAGTCATTATTTCCGGATCCCCTTGAATTTTCACTAATACTGTTTTGGCACACCTGCCGCTTGATGTTGTTTTGCCAACTCACCTGTGTACACTTCCAAACATGCATGCAGAGCTTAGACAGACTGCACATGGCCACTTGGATTAATCATTATGGACGTTTATATGCAAAATAACTAACAGTGTCACCATGATCCATTCATTTTTGGTTTTTCACAACATTAATTTATATTCTGCTCCTTCCTGCTAGGGAACTATGAGCCTTAGATGGAAAACATCTTGGACAATGGTGAGTCGCATGGCTGGCAACAATTTACTTTCACATTGAATAACTAGTGGCTTATTCTCCTAACACACAGATGTGCATGGGCAGAGCCTACAGTACTATGGGGAGAACCTGCAGACTCCAGAGAGAGATTGTATTCACGTAGCCTGCAAATCAAACCCACAACCGCCTTCTGAAACACAGGAGCACTAACCACTCACTCATTTAACACTAACATTTAATAACCAACTTGTAGCCACAAATATGCTAACAATCTTTGATAATTAACTTGGCTTCCCTATTCTAACTGTAGGATCTTTGTTCAGCTCACTCCTATTGTATACGCATCTAAAAAAAGTAAGCTTCAGGCAATGCTTTATTTTCTGAATGTAGATTTTTTATTTCCTAATTCTGTTCTATTTGTCATTCCAACAATCAACAAGATAAATCCAATTACAACCTTCCCAATGATACTTTTACATTAACTCCAAAACTCCAGTTATAATTGTTGCCATGCCAAAATTTCAAAAACTGCCTTTACCTGTATGTAACCACAGTGACTGGGACCTCAGTGGCCCATTAAAACACAATGAAGATAAGGTGCTGTCTTTGCCAAAGCATGTCAGACAGATTTGACACCACCAGCCCCCAAATACAGTCATCATGCCCACCTCATCAATGTTAGGTACGGGAGTGGTTTAAAAGAGGAAACAGAGGGGGAGGAGAGCAAAGAGATCCTAACTAAGATGTGATGTCTGATTCTAGCCCAAATCTCTCTCTCTCTCTCTGCCCGACAGCCAAAATTTTACCAAGATACTGCACGGCTCTTCAGGGAACTGGCAAACCACACACAGCAAAAGAGGCTTAAAACATGAAAAATTTAGACCAGAGTTGGACATGATTTTTAGAAGGTAAGAAAATCATGGAGTAAAAGTATTGAGATGGTTGTGTTAAAATTACCATAATAGATATGTTAAGAAAAAGATGCACTTTGTGCAATGCAATTTGCTTTCCCACATACCATTTCATGACTATTATTTTTATTTAAAACAACATGATGTAATATTCACCCATGTTTCCTAAGGCTCAGACATTACCTATATGTAGCAGAGTGGTTATCATTTGTCAAAACCTTCTTAATTTGTGATGTTTTGTTGCTAGTGCTTTATTAAAATGTATTATGGTCTTGCCTCCAGTTACCTCCATTTAAAATTTAGTACTTTCTGTTTACAAACTATTGAAAGTTCTTCTGGGCAATTGTTGAGCTATTCATAAAACCAATATTTTCAGGTAATAAATAGTAAGATATAGTAATCCCATAGCCCTAAAAGACTAGCTCATGCTGCTTTTTTTCCCAGTTTTGTGATGAAAGCTCAGAGAAAAGACCAACAAATGGAGACCACTTCTAACATATTACTCCACATTAGACAAAAGCTGATGTTTCAACCAGTGAAAACCAGCATTCCTGTCATTCATCACACACTTTAAATTGCCCAGATTTTAATGAAGTGCATAAAGGAGTAGCTGACTTTCTGTGACACATATTGAGCTCTATAGGTAATATGTGAGTGAATGTGGTGTGTATAGAGGGGTTGGGGGGCTGACTCCTGGACTTGACAGCACAGTGGGGGCCGCCATGTGTAGTTGGTTAATCCTGAAGAGCAGAGGATTAGCACAGCAGGGAATGGGACAGACTCAGCAGGGAGTGCACTGAGGGAGTCTATCCTCCACTGGACACTGTCACCTACTGTATCTCCAAATTCTATTTAGTTAGGCCAGGTAATCATTATCAGATCTAATTGACCACTGTGAGCAAATGTGTGTCTTTGATTGGCCACAAGGTTTTGCAAAATATAGGATGACCTTGTAACATCATTAAATTAACGTAATTTGGGGCCGCGGCTTGGTAGAAATTTGAAAAAAACATGGGGATATTTGACTTTTGGGTGAAATTATATTATGTTAAAAATATATCATATATGTATAACATAAATTAAGTTAAATGTCCCTAATTTGCACACAACTCAAATGCAGCTTGTTTTTGGTTACTAATGTCTACCACAGAAGAAACTATCAATTTGTAATGTCCAAAAGCAGAGTGGTTCAAGATATATCAGAAGAGTTTGTAGAGTTTGGCAATGTTTTTTTTCCTTTTGTTTGTGTGTCTATTGATTGTCTATTGATTTTGTTTGTCTTGTATAGATTTCTTTCTGTGAAGCCCTCTGAGGCAACTTTGTTATAATATACAATATACAAAAATAAAATTGAATTGAAACCAAGACACAAGTACAGTATACATGACAGTGAATACAAGAAACTTGGGATGAAAAAAAGGTTGGAACACTGTGTAAAATGTTGAAAGAATAATATGACTAAAAAATAGTATGTCGATATAATATATAATGATATAATACTAGTGGCCTTTGATCCTCCATTTTACAGCCATTACATGCTACCTATCCCTTCAGCACAAAGAACAGGGCGTACTAGACATGAGTACAGGTGAAATAAGATAGTTTCAACTCCAGACAGAACATGGTTCATATACATTTATAACTCTTTGTATAAAGCAATCAAAAAGCAAATTGAGCTTTGCAATAATAAATGAACAAAAAATTACTATTTAAGCAAAGCTATAATAACTATTGCTAAGCTAAAGTTTACAAATTACAATGTCTGCATTTGTCCATTAGTTAAATACAAAGACAGCTTCATTTTCAACGCTGCTCAGAATAGAGAAGAAAAAGCTTATAAGTTACCAGGTCAGAAATGATTGAAATTGCTTGTGTCATCTACTTCCATATGTACATATTGTAAGTAAATTACAAAGTCTAATACATGTTAACCACTATTCTTGATCTCATGATGAATGCTTATCAAGACAACTTTCCCTCCCCCAACTTCAAACTAGCCTCTGGTGTGGTCTGACCCATACACCCCTGCCCCGCACCCATAGTACATCCATACAGAGCACTTCATTACTGAATTCTAGAGGCTTTAGGGGCCCATCTTCCTGGCTTGCGTGTCCAGTGAGACTGATTTGGCAGCGTTTGCACATCCACCGGGGGCAGACTTCTCTCATCTTTACTACAACTAAACTCTTCATGGCTGGCTCCGGTTTCTTACTTCTCTTTTTTGTGCCGTGGGGACCTGGGAACCTGGGGCAGTACAGCGCAGCAGGAGGCTCCACTGGTATTAGCATCACAGGAGCGGTGATTATTTCCCCACTGTGCCCATAAGAGAGTGCTGTTGGGTAAGGAAGCTGTAGTGGGACAAATGACTGCCTCTGTGTCATCAGTTTTGTTTTTAGTATAGTGTGTCAGTATTTTCCTACATGGTGTGGGTACCTCGATCCACCATTTGACACCTGATGAGAAGTTTATACTGTCCTGTAGTTTTATGGTTGCTTGCTGTTTTGTAAAAGACATAATCAAACATGCGCCTACATAATAACAGATACCAAAATGGGCAACAGCAGTGCAGTGCCTGAGGACCCATATATAGATCTTGAGCCAGGTCAGGATATACAGTAACAGAAGGAATAGTGAATTGTGCATAATTCACGTTGATGGGGGAAATCTGGAAAAAAAAACACACAGCCTGGTCCAACAATTGAAACCCGTGACATTCTTGCTGTAAGGTAACAATACTAACCACTTTGCCACTGGACATATTGTGAGCACTTGATAACATTGTCTTGAGCTCAAAATCCAAACTACTGAATGCCCTTCTTAAGTCTTTTATCATGTGAGAAAGTGCAGGTTGTGCATCTGTATACACGCTGTGACCTTACCATTCATTTATACAAAGTTTGCACCCCTCTGTCGCAGCATGACAGTTTCTATTTTGCTCAAAGACAAAAGATCAGATATCCGTCAGAGCTCTCCCACTGGCAGCTGGGGGCACACTCAGCACCATCACAACCCACCGAGGGGAACTACAGCCTGGGTCTCCTCGGAGGGCGACATGGGGACTCCCGCTCCAGGCAGCCCACAGGAGGGGGGACCTTTTCTGGGTGACTGGCAACCCAGCATGCGCACCGCCCGCACACATATGAGGCACCATAGGAACTGTCAGTGTACAGAGCAGGCAGCAGAGGGCATAATGAAGCCTCCCATTGGAGAGTCCGTGTCATTGTCTGGCCATGGTCATGCTCCACTTGATGACATTTTCCCAGGAGCCATTCACTGCTCTGCTCCCAAGGCTGCTAGGGCAATAGAGATGGCCTCTGGAGTCAGAAAACATGACATTCTTGAAATAAGCCATTATGTTGGTCAGAAACCTAAGGTTCTGCTTAATACAACAAGTTAGGAGAAGGTGTCAGACTTGGGTAAACATTTACAGCAAAGTTAAGACCAAGGCTGATCATAAGAAAGAAGCAGCGGAGGTCATCTCTCACAGATAGAGTCAAGCACTATCTTTGCTTGATGAAAAATGTGCATATTAGAACCAGGAACCACTAAATCAAAATGAGAGCAAGAAACAAACCATCAATAGCCTATACTTGCACGGTTGCAGAAACACATTGTCAGTAGAGAAATTTCCTGTTGAAGTGTAGGGACACATGCACAGCCACATGATAATGAAGCAGGTGGAAAACAACACATGAACAATAGCTTGTTTTTTTGTCATTTAAAAGGTCATTTTCGCTTGAAGAGTCAGGCGAACATGATCTTTGCAAATTGCCGCTCTCTCTCCTTCACCAGACTCGTTAGCCAAACAGCACCAACAATCCCTGATGAGTACAGCATAGCCTACCTTCTACTGTAGTGTCAAGTTGCTAACCGTCTTCATGCAATATTAACCGGCAATAGAGCTGAGGAGGACGAACGTACCTGTGCATAGCAATAAATAAAACAAAAAGCATGTATGATTGACACATCATTAGACAGCCATGAATTATTCAATAAACGCAATCATATTGGTTTGCTGAAGGATCAACATGCTGGGGAGTGTATGTAAGCCCTAGGTACCTGATTGCTAAGTTAAAAGCCAAACTCAAGCGCCATCCCCTAAAAATGTGTCAGTCATTAGAAGGGGCGAGTGGAGCCGTGGATAAGCCGCGCTGTGTCCTCCCAAGCGCTGATTCAGACCCCCTGCCGATCGCACAGAAAAGCTAGCATCCGAGCGGCTTTGAGATGGCTGTGATTGAAGACATAATTGTGAATGTGGGTGCATTTCACGGTTAGGAGCGTGAAACCCTCAGTGAGAGGCATACAGAGAGGAGGAGAGGGAAGGACTGCAAATTAGAGGGAGGTGAGGCAGACGAATATACAGTATACAGTGCATTGCAAAAGTATACAGCGCATTAGCATTTTCTTTGTTGATGTCCTGTAAGCTGGAATTTAAAATAGTCATTGAGAGGTTTATATCAGTCAGTTTACATCAATATGTCAACAACTAGAAACTATTTTTGATTCTGAAACAAACAAGAAATATAAAAATTGAAACTGTGAGTAAGTATTTCCACCCCTAAATTAACAACTTTTAAAAAGCCACCTTTTTAAGAACTTTTAGCTCCAGGTTATTTAGGATATGTGATGGTCTGGAATACTTTTGCCAGGCACTGTACGCTCTATCTTTGAGGTATTTTAAAAACTAAGTCCAATATACTGCAGCCACATCATTCTTGAAATCTTATTGAACAAATACCAAATACTGGATGTCATACAAAACATAACGTACATATTTTTTAACCTAAGTTGACAACTATTACCTTGACAACTGTGGATTGCATTATGAATTACTTTTCTTGGTGCTTGTGCAAAGGTGAAAAAGAAAAAAAAAAGTTTTCCCTTATCTCTACTGGCCAGGATTAGCACTACTGTGGACTGTTTACTTACATGCAGGGAGCAGGGAATATCTTTGGGAAAAAATTTGGCCTGCTGATTGATAACTGCGGGTGAGAGAAGTGCAATTTGCCAGCAAAGACACCTTTAAATCAAATGGTTAGCTACAAATGTCCAGCTGAGGTCATTTATCAGAGAGCAAATGAAATCCAGAAAAAAATAATGAAATTATAAGTCTGATTCAATTTGCTTTATGTTTTAGGTTTGTTATGGTTTATATGACCATTGAAAAGGTTTCCGTTTGACCCATTTTAAATAAACTTTTCCAAAAGAAGACTACAGTGTTTCAAGATGACATCCATTTCCAGTCAAGATCAATGACTTTTAAATAGAGCACTGATTGAGCATTTGAATTTTATGAACATTCGATACAAACAAAATAGACATAATTAATCATTCTGAAATGTTGTCAACCTGTCTAACTAGAAGCAGAATAATCCCACCAGCTGTTTGTTTTTGTTGTGAAACATATTTGTAGCTTTTTTGAGACGTGTTCCGACAAAATTCAAATCAAGCAATTATTTTCTACAAAAGTGAAATATCCCAGTTTCATCAAGTGATATAATATAATGTATGAGTACCACTCGTCTTATCCTGCTCAGTCCTAGTTTAGTTTGTGGTTTAGAACCAGTTCAGCCCAAATTATACCTGATTAAGAACTAATTTAGTCTTGGTTAAGATGTGGGTTA
Organism: Hypseleotris bucephala; assembly: GCA_036025885.1. Taxonomy (NCBI): domain Eukaryota; kingdom Metazoa; phylum Chordata; class Actinopteri; order Gobiiformes; family Eleotridae; genus Hypseleotris; species Hypseleotris bucephala. The sequence continues at coordinate 10,024 of JAVQKG010403843.1, read as the reverse complement.
GTTCTAAGTGGCACTTAGAAAGCAAATATTTTCTGAGGTGGTTTGAAAAGGTTTTCGAATCACTGATTTAGTGTGAATTTTGTGACATTTTTAAGATTTATGAGATCTGAACTGACCAAAAACTATTATGAAATGTAAGCGGAATGTTTTTATAACCTATTGAAGCCTTGATTGGAAAAAAAAATGTTGTTAAAGCAAACCTATTGAACCTATGTGCAGCAGGAATGCCAAGGTTACATACGGTGTGGACACAGATAACCAAGCCTAGAGAAAATGAGTCCTCTCTCTCTTCTTCTGCACAACCTACCACCTACTTACATAAGTTAATTGGAAAATGACTTGTGAAATAACTTGTGGATGTTAGTTTGTCATGCTGTCTATGAAGCTGTTAAAAAAAATTGCAGAGGTGACAAAACAGCTGCCTTTTGTTAGCTAAACTAACTACGCACTGGAAAATTGAACAGAATGAGATGCACAAGTCAAATGTATTTTACAAAAAGATTTAAAAAATTAATAGTTATTTTTTCCACTAACAAGAAAATCCTTCCTCCAGGGTTACCATAGCTTATTTAAAACTCAACACGAAAAAGACATGCTGATTCCATTTAAATAGACCAATAGTGATAATAGTGTAAGAAATAAACTCGCAACTGTCTTGCAGAGAAGCCAGGCTGTTGCTATAGTAAATTAACATTCCCCCGTTTTTACAGTACTGTATTTTGGTTATTTGATGATGATTATTTGATCTTCAAGAGCCTTAATACTGGTTGGTGTATAAACATTGCTTTGAACACTTAGACTTCAATTTTTATGAATAAAATGCAACAAAATAGCATATTTCTTAAAGGACTGTATGACAGAAATGGCAGCACTAAAAGGCTTTGTTCGCTTTTGTTTGGCATTTAAATACAAATGCAAGAGACTACTTTTTTCTATGCAACCTACAATTGTCAGCTCAGGCCTGAAGTGTCAGTTTACTTCATCTTTCATACAACCTACAGTTAAAGATTTGAAATATGTCTTTATGTATTATCAAAAAGACAATAAAAATACTATTACGTCTACTGCTTCCTTTGTGTCTCTCAAAGTTTGATTCACACCAACATGATTACAGTGATCAGTCAATCTACGTCAGTCTCTTTCATCTTAAAATGTTATGGTATTTTTTGTACTATCTGTAACAATAGGAACCGGTTGTGATCTAATTCTGCCCTGTGGGATAAAGCACACTACACTAATGTCTGCATGTTTTTCTCGCCTGATTATCAAAAAGTCATTTGTTGATTTAGATTTCTTTTCCGCCTGACTAATTTTTCTTTGTTTACACCAATTGTCCCATTATCGGCTTGTCAGTCATCTGTTGGACACATTTCACAACTCTAACCTTTGGGGAAGGTGAAAAGCAGAAACGGTTTGATTGACAGATCCGTGTAAAATATTAAATCACTATAGTAACAGCATATTAAGACCTAAAGGGATGCCGAGCTAACATACAAGTACTTAAAGACAATGATAAGACAAACCATATATGCATACATTATGAATGAATTAATACAGTAATTACATTATGCTGAGACACTGACCTTCTAAGGAACTGAAAACACTTCAATGTAGATGGGTGAAGAAACCCCCCATGCTACTATTTTCCATTGTTTGTATTGGCTGTAAAGTGGACATTAGCAGAGGGAGGGCCAAATCTGGAGCCCTTCACAGCTGCTTTGGGCCTGAGATGGGGACTTGACAGTCAGTTGCAGGGCTAACACTGAGACACACAACCAATTATCATGGGCTAATTAGATTCACCAGTTCATCTACATGCCACCCAAGTCAATTTACTTCTTAGCCAGTTCCAAACATAATCAACTATTTGTCTAAGCAATGATAGAAGTGCTCCTCATGCTGCGACTGTGCACCCAATATGCAAAAATATCATTAAAAGCAAACACATATGGCCATCTATATTAACATATTCATATGCCTTCTGACATATTGGTAATGTCGCTTTAGCATGACCCCAATGCAAATCACAGAAAGCCATGTGAATCTAAGCTACTGAATGAAGCATGCTCATTATCATTAATAATGTGTTTACTTATTGCAGGCACTAAAGGGGATGAAAATAGCTTTCTTTTCGCGGCACAAGGACCCCAACAGTGCAGGAAAGCTTTATGCATGCTGGTTAGCAATATGTCGATAGGAATGCAAATGCAAAGTAACATCCTGTTTTTCTAGTCTGCAAAGTAGAGGCACAAATCCGCAAAGATGATTTTTTATTATAATTTAAGTTCAACCTAGCCATATGGTCATGCTGAATATATACAGTAAATAAGAATAATCCACACTTTTACAAGAAGATTAAGCAACAACATTCATAGTTAAAAATATGCTGCAAAAGACATCTGTTATTTACATCAACCTTGGAACAGCTCACTCAATATTATGTTTAAGTACATTTCTATATACTGTAAGGGTGGATCTGAACTTGCTAATATGAAGTACAGCATGTAACACATTAGAGAACCATGCAATTTTCTATCTTAAGAATCCTGTTTTCTGCTTTTCTTTACAACACAGCCTGCAATTTGCCACAGAATACATCTAAGTACATGTATCTAATTGTTGTAATGGGTTGCAGTAGCCTATCCCTTCATGGATGGAGAATAGTGTTTTCCTATAGTAGTACCATATGAAAAGCCCTGTATAAATTAGTGATAGAATAACATCACAGAAGAAAGGTCTATACTTTTCCTGATTGCACAGACGTCACCGCTTGATCTAAAGGTCACCACTTTTCTGTCCCTTTTGTTTTTTCTTTTTTCAAACCAAGCCAGTGCACTCATGTGTGGCTTATTTCACAAATTGCCACTGTCCTGATTTAATAATCTAATTCATATTGCCTTGCCTTTTACGCCAGTGCCTGCACATTAGTTCCCTTTATACCCCTAACCTGTGCCGGGGAGTGAAATTTCGGAGAGGCGCTGCTCCACTCCCCCCACGTGGCACTCCGAGATTAACCAAAGTAATCAAAAGAACATTACGGAGTGTATTACCTAGCGGCTCAATTGATCTCCAAAGCCACTCACAGTCCTCCAAATGAAACAGCCTAATTTGATATTACCCCCACAATGCTGCCATACAGTGCAGTTACGAGAGGGTGGGCAAGATGGAGTGCTTCCCCCCTTCCTGTAATAGAAACGCATTTGATTCTTCTATCTTCTTAATTTGAGAGCTCCCAGGGCACTTTGTGTGGCCGGGCCATCGTGTACTTTGTTTTGTGAAATCATGAAGCTTGTATGCGGCCCTTAGCAACGATTATCAACAATGTACGATCATTAACCTACTTTAGCCTTTTTCATGCAATCTGTTTTCTGTGTGGAGACTGCATGTTATTCCCATGTTGGTCATTGACAAGACTATCTCAAGCCCATAGTAGCTTTAGTAAGATGATTGAAGATAATTGTGTAAATCAGTGAAATTAGGTGCATATTATTTCTTTATATAGGTGGGTAAAAATAAAATATCATGGTTTTTATCAAGGTTTCAATTTTATTACAGTTTTAGTTGACTTTGAATTTTCTGCCTTACACAGAAGACTACTGCACTAGACATTTTATACTATTTATTTTCCTTTCTTCTTTTATTAATATTAACAATAACATTGTTACAGGAAAAATGGCAGTGAAGAGCACAGCATAAATTATAAATAAATACATTTTTTAGCGCCCAGCCCTACTTTGACAGCCACTGGATCACAAGTCAGGGTATTTTTGTGACTGTCCCAAGCCTAATAAATTTCAAGGTCACCCAGTGTAAAATCTATGCCACGTCATGAGCTCCTATTCGCCCCTTAACAACTGGACCCCATTATGAGCATTGTTCAAGTTTTAACCTACTTTTCTTTCCTTACATGAGGCCTCTTCTTGCCTCCCCAGAGCTCCTCCGTATTTTGTGAAGCAGACAGAGAAATAAGCCATGCACAGAACAGCATAGTCGAAGTAGTTAGAAAGAAAATGCCCAGGTTGAAGAAGAGGACTTTGGGGTCAGGGTTGTATTCAAAGGGTTTCTCTCAAGATGTTTGGACAAATTGCTACAGCAGTCAACGACCTTGTTCCTAAGCAACCCTCGTTTTTATTTTGTCTTTTGCAGAGAGTGGTTATAGAAAGGAGAGGGTGACACTTAAGTGAGGAGGTCTGACACATTTTCTGCAGATGGAGGAGCTGAGATTTGGAAGAATCCCTGATGTGAATACAGCCTCAAATGGGGTTTTGTAAGGGATAAAAGTCATTAGGGGTGTCTGGATACTGATAAACTGATACACCACTTGTATTCAACTTGTTTGGCCTCCCCAGATGGAGTAATATCAAGGCAGCACTTTCAATACATGTGCAAAGTTAGTTTTCTATCCCAGTTTGGAAAGTTGTATTTGAAATTTATAATGGTTACACTACTACTTCTCTTCCCCACTCTCTCATTTAAAATGATATTCCTCGTCAAAATGAAAATTTAGTGCTTCTCAAATACTGGGTAAGGACTGGGCCAATATACAATAATATGACAATTTATTGTGGCTATTTTTTATTATCTTGCTAATTTTTCATCACAATAATCAACATTTATTTCTCCTCAATGCCCTTTGGACTTTATTATGAACAGAAAATGTATTATATTTAGGATAAGTTCAAGCGATAGTGGAATGTAAAATATGTTTTTAATGTGCTGTGGCTCCAGCTATTTTAGGCCTAAAACTTGATGATAGTGAATCCAACAACTTGCTAGGCTAGCCATGTTAAATTAAGTGCCTTAAGTGTACAGTACAGAGGGGAATACAGAAACAACAGCTAATTGGCCGCAAGAAACCAAACATCGCAACGGTTAACGGCTAATTATACAACATTACGTTATGATCAAATCCCACGGGTCTCATTTATCTATAGTGGAAAAATGTCTTGTTTTTCCAGCTGTTGATTTAACAACTTGTGCATAAAGGGTGAGAATACACCACGATGACAACATACAGTAAAGCATATCTGTGTTTTGTTTAACTCTCAAAACCTTTAGTCAAAGTTCACAGTTTTATTTAAATGTAAGTGTTCTCCAGTGAACTTGGGCACAATTTACACAAGTGGCAAGAATGCTCTTTTGGACTGCATTATAGTTAAAAACAATTATGCAAAAAGAGGTATTATCAATTTTCCTAGAATGAATCTAGTAATCTACTTTAAATGTGTAGTTAGTATGTTATCTACAATGATGTAAAGGTTACCATCAAGCCGTCATCATCATTATTTCAGGAAACTTATGGACTACCCCTTTAAGAACTCAAAATGATTAAATGTCCACTTAAAAATAAAAGTCTGCCAAATCTACAACTACTTGCAATGACAAACACTGACAATAATTATTTTTCATTCACACTCAACTTCGAGATTTTACTTGAGTATGTAACAATACTCCAGTTCTATGGTTGTTCTAGAAAATGACCTCAAAAAGCACATTCGTATTACTTTACTTTATGACCACATCAACATAGCAAGCCAGACCTAGGAGGGTCTCTACCACTATAATATACAGTTTCATATCTGCACACAGTCACAAACAAACATGTGGTGCTCTGTGCTCCACAACCCTTCTCCCAGCTGCAACCGTTTAATGCACCTCCACTCGCACTCATTTCTCAAAACCTTTAGCTTGCGCGGGAAAATGCTAACAAACCTGTCCGACCACTTTTGCAATAAGCGCGCTGCACTACGCCATCTGCTACGCTCCACCGCGCACACCCTGAATATTTATTTGCTCAGCATCCTCCTACTTTGTCGAAATAGTCCGTAATGTAGGAGGGGAAAGAGGTTGCTTACCTCTCTACATGATCCAGATTCCCAGATACTCCCAGTCCTCCAATGGCGTAGAGTTTGCCGTCGTAAACCAGGCTGTTATGCCGGCACCGGGCCACTGTCATCCGGGATACCAGATTCCAGTTGTCCAGTAAAGACATGTAGCACCAAACATCAGCCACCATCACACCAGATTCTGTACCGCCTGGAATAGAAAATAGAATTGGCCATTGACAAAAGTTAGGACAGACTGCAAACTTTCCTAGAAATGGACTGACTTTATTTTATTTATTTTTATCTTTTGCCAGATAGAGTTAGGGTCATTATAGTTTCATTGCAGAGGTGTAGTCTGTAAGTTTTCCAATATAGACAATTGCTATAAATTTAAAAAATGCTTTATCTGATCCTTGTTCCTTGATGTAAAGTAAGTAAACTATTATGTAAAAAATATAATAGCATGTTTTTTATTAAGCCAAGATCACAATTTCGATTTTATCACGTCAACTTTGAATTTTCTGCCCTACACAGAAGACTACTGCACTTTTTTGTCTTTTATTTATATGAATACTAGCACAAAATGAAATGAGCACAGCATAAATGAATGCACTTTAACACAATTCAATGATCTTCCCAGAATATCATCATTGAGTAAGCTGTTCCAACATCGCATTTCTTCATTTCAAATGTTGCCAAATAATTCAGCCTTTTTGTTATTAGTTAAAGTTATTCTGATTTGTGTGCCATTGTGCCATTGTGTGAAGGTAAGTGCAGTACTTTTCTGAGTTGTATTATTATAAGTGTTACAATAGTTTGTCAATGCCGTGTATATTTTATTATGAACAGGTGTCCTCGCCATATTGTGTAATTCTAGGAAGTGAGAAAAAAACTACAGTAGGTATCTGTCAAACCCGCGCACAATATTTTTATAGCCTCCTTTGCCAGAAATAAATGGTAGCATCTGAGTAATAAATCTCACGGCTCCATTTAGCCAATTATGAATAGTTGTAACCCAATTACAAACAGGACCATAATTTACACTCAATAAGACTCTATTATGCCAGTTACAAATGGCACACCCAAGAGAAAGGACAGTAATAAATGTATTGTTGCAACTCCTGTCAGTGTGATAGGAGGCGCTGCAGCCTTCCCCCCAACACACAAACACACATATACTGATACTGTCCCATATACACTCTTTTTGAACATTTCCCACAAACAAACTGGTTTACCTTTGAATTATAAAACATTATGATTGTGCACATTGTAAAAACTATAATTATTTTGCTTTGCCATTTGTAATTTGCACTACAGAGCTGTGTATTATTTAACATCCAATTAACTTTCTCACAGAGCCAAATTTCTGATAACTAGCTTGTTATTACTACATTATTGCAGAACTAGCATCTACATCATATGCTACATGAGTTGTTTCAGAAAGTGGGAGAGGAAGTGTTTGCTAAAATGGAGAACACAGATGCATCTTGGGATTTGTCCGCAGCAGGAGAGTAATGACGTGATGATGGCAGAAATCAGCCACAGGTACAGAACTGTGTCAATAAAAATAATAGCTCACAGTGTTAAACAGCTCTTTAAGAACATTAGGACTCAAGTCAAAACCAGTCTAAGATCAACAATGACATAAGGATCAGTAAAATAGGGCAAATATCGACAAAGTGGATTGTGTAAAACATCACAGAACAGTACTAACAGAATGGTACACATAACATTAAAAAAATAAGCACTGGTGAATTTAAATTGTAACCTGATCACATAATTGCATGATCTATATTTGGTTTACAACAACTAATATTATTAGTAGGTAAAAAAGGAAGTGACTAATTATGTCAAACAACAAAATAAGGAAAGACCAATTGTAATTTATCATTATCTACATTTTAAATAGTATTGCAACTGTTTTGTCAGTGTGACCATTTTAAGTTAAGGAAAGGTAAGAAAATTGAATCCACCACTTTAAATGAGCAAATTCTACAATTCTACAATTTTATACATGTATCTTTGTATCTTTAACATGGCCAGACAAATATTTATTAAAAGGACTTTAGATGTTGGCACACCATCTGGTTTTCTGATTGGATATTGGTTGCTAAGCTTATACCTATCCGACTTGTAGCTTTAGAATCTGTAATATCAGTGGTTCAAACTAGCTCTGTATGACATGTCTGAAGTTGTGTGTTATTCTTGGATGCCTCGACTATAAGTTATTTGCGGTATGTTGACTGGTGATTCAGCCAAGACCCAACTTCTATGAATGTGTCACTGTGCTTTTGCCTGTTAGCATGTACTCCTACATACAACTTCCATACCTCGGTGACCTGCTCTGAGTACATAAAGAAGGTTACCCAGCGAAGACTGTTGATTGGCTGCTTTGATTTCCCCACTGGCAACCTCAAGTCCCTCTGGATACATATCCCCGTTCCAATGCCCAAACACAAATTTACATTTATATGAAAAAGACGGAGAGTAGGTAGGACAAATCCCGTTGCATTTCCACGCCAGAATGTCAAGGTTTGAAAGCCGTACCGAAATTCTCTGCACAAATGGACCATGGATGGGAAGTGAATTTCAGTGCACCTCGACTAAAGGTGCCTAACAGAGCTGGTAGTGTGCCTCTATGGAGCTCACTAAACTACTCAACACTGTGGCCACTGTAGGGAGCAGACAGAGGAAGAGCAGGCCAAGTTCAGAAAATTCCTCCGCTGCAATGTAAACAGGCCGGGACTTTTGAAATACAAAAGCTCTTCTGTTGTCTGTTAAAAAGAGAGGAGCACTCAAAGCAACACATGAATAAGCTCAGAGGGCAGGCTGCTTTTTCTCAAAGTCTTTAACCGCTTCAGAAAAGGTCACCCGGAAAAAAATACAAGAAAAAAAAAGAAGGGTGACTGTCTAGATTCTTTTTGCCAAATAATAGTGGTCAGAAAATGGAAAGTGTTTTACAAAAAATAAAGAAATGTCAAGTGTTAAGTGGTTTTGGTGAAGGCTTTTCAGGATGAGCAAGATAACAAGTTTTAGAAAGTTTCATGAGCTTTAGTACAAACTTAGAATAAAAGGCAAACATCTTTCCATTCAAGTCATTTTGCAGTATTTCTGCTGACCTGACATTCAAATATGGACAAAAGTCACTACCTAAGAAACTTTTTCTTCAAGCTCCTAGAAATCAGCAGTCACTTATCAAGGCAAAGCAGAAAAATTCTACCTGTGTTGCCTTGACTTGAAGTAGAGCAAGAGTCAATGTTATTCTAATGCAGAAGCAATGGGCAGACCTTATTGTATGCAAACTTGCAATTGGCCAAAGTCTGCCTGTATGGGTATACTTTTTTTTTGTTACTAATCATATCACAGTGTGTAACAGGGTGGCACACTGTTTAGCAAAGCAGTAGGCCAATCTTTGTTGAAATTCCCAAACTAAATTAGGTCCCACCCCTAGACTAATCCTCCAGTTATGTCCTGACAAGTATCCTGGCTGTTTCCTCCATTGGCAGAACAGCTCTACAGGGGCTTTAAAGTTTACAAAAACAAAATAAGGCAAACAAGTAAACAAACAAAAACAAGGGAATGAATAATGAACGTCATCACAGTGAGACCCAATTTGTTTTGACAAAATACTGAATATCTCTGGCTGACAAGACTACATTATTCCAACAAAGATGGGATCAAATGTCGGAAGGAGGCCCAAAACTATGTAAAACTTACTTGCTGCTTTGTATCCCTGAGACTTGTGAGACTGGCATGTGTTTACTTGAAGTTTACTTAAAGCCCTTTTAAATGCATCTAATTACAGTTATTAAACCAAATAAGCATTCACCCATAACCCGAGACAAACACCTAATATAATGGATTTAATAGTTCATCTGCACCAACGTGGAAATAACAAAGAGAACAAATAATAGAGAGCTCCAGCTGATAGGCGGAGTGGGCAAATGTTTACGGAACAAATTGAACAAGTTTAGACCCAGAATGAAAACAAGCTCAACATTTTAATTAGAGAGTGTACTGTTTAAAAGGCAGTCATAGGAGTCAGACTAATGTTTTACTTGTCTTTGGTACACAATGTCAGAGGTGGAGAGTAATGAAGATGTCAGTTTTAGAAAAAGTACTTTTACTTCATTATATTTTAGAGCAAATATCCACCACTTTTTAAATGTCCAAAATTATTAGACTTTTATTTGAACTTT